>JAVKPL010011773.1:0-51921 GCA_032173675.1 Gastrolobium villosum | reverse complement strand
GTTGCTGTGGATTATGTTTCCAAGTGGGTGGAAGCTGTTGCTCTTCCCACCAATGATGCTAAAGTGGTAGTCACTTTTCTGAGGAAAAATATTTTTACAAAGTTTGGAGTACCTCGGGCTATTATCAGTGATGGGGGTACCCACTTTTGTAATAAACATTTTGAGAGCTTGCTAGTTAAATATGGGGTGAGACACAGAATAGCCACACCATATCATCCCCAGACTAGTGGGCAAGTTGAAATCTCCAACAGGGAGATAAAAAGAATCCTAGAAAAGACAGTGGGAATTTCTAGGAAGGATTGGGCTAAGAAGCTTGATGATGCACTCTGGGCGTACAGACTTGCGTTCAAAACTCCAATTGGCATGTCACCTTATCAATTGGTGTATGACAAACCTTGTCATTTACCAGTGGAGTTAGAACACAAAGCCTTGTGGGCTACAAGGTTTTTAAATTTTGACCAATCAGGAGCTCAAAAGAAGAGAATACTACAGCTGAATGAGCTTGATGAGTTCAGAAGAACTGCATATGAAAGTGCACAGATTTACAAAGAGAAGACTAAGCTGTGGCATGATAGCAAGATCAAGCACAAAGAGTTTGCACCTGGTCAACAGGTATTATTGTACAACTCTCGACTGAGGTTGTTTCCAGGTAAACTTAAATCTCGTTGGTCTGGCCCTTTTGTGGTGACAAATGTATTCCCATATGGTACCATTGAGATCTCTCCTCTTGATGCTGAGAGACCCTTTAAGGTAAATGGGAATCGTCTGAAATTCTACTATGGAGAACCTGTGAATAGGGAGACAATTTCTGTCCCTTTAACTTCACCTGAGTAATCAAGGTTCCAGTCAGGCTCGTCACGTTAAACAAGCGCTTGCTGGGAGGCAACCCAGTGGAAAGTTTCTTAGTTTAGATGTTTGCTTTCGGTTCTAAAAAGTTAAAAGATGACTAAATTCACGCTGATAGCGTGGTACTCACGCTAGCAGCGTGGATTAGGAAAAAAAATGGCAGAAAGTCCCGCGCTGATAGCGTGGACACCGCGCTATCAGCGCCGCAAAAACAAAATAGGCAGTGACACCCACGCCCGTAGCGTGGGTATGGCGCTCAGAGCGCCAGAGGGTAAAAAGGGGCAGTGGTGACCGCGCTCCCAGCGTGAAACCCACGCTGCGAGCGCGGGAGTAGCGACAGATTTTTTTAAAAGGGGCAAACCCTATTTTTTTTTTCCCACATTCTTCTCCTTCTCCTCCCTCCATCAGCGCCGCCAATATCCCCTCTCCCTCTTCCCTTTCTTTTTCTTCTCACACTCACTTCACCACCACAACCCACCCTCATCACCACCATATTTCTTCATTTCTTACATTGTCCATCTCTCTCAACCAGTGTGGGTTGAAATTTGGTGTTGAGATTTGGTTTCTAAAAGCTCAAGGTTGTGTATTTTTCTCAACAATGGCTGGAGAGAAGGTAAGTCTTAAGGATTTTGTTTTCTAAATTGCAATGTGCTGTTGATGTAGTCATTCTATAATTGGTGATATCTAAGTGTATGAATGGTTAGGGTTGATGTTGCTGTGGTCATGCATGCTAGGTGTTCGATCAATGGTCTGAATTAAATTATCTAATGCATGATTCATGAAAGGTCATAAAATGTGCATCTATGGATAAATGAATTACATGTTTCTACGGACACATTCAACAGGATGCAGCCTGTTGAAGGAGTGTATAGGGAAGAGATGCCTGCTTTAGCTGCAACAATCCGTGAGGGTATCACTCAACCTCACTCTGCCTGGAAATCCAAACATGGTCAGCCGGATGTACCAGAGAAACTAGATCGGCTGGACCTCAATGAGGAGGCAATTTTCTGGCATTCCTTCATTAATTCCACAATCATAGCTTCCACTAATTTGAGTGATGTCAATATGGAAAGAGCAGTGCTGCTATATACTCTACTAGGGGACCATAATCTTCACATTGGGGCTATTCTGTCTGATAGGATAGTCCATATCATTACTCAAGGAAGATCAGACTTTAGTTTGGCTCATTGCTCACTCATTGAGCAACTCTGTATCCAAGCAGGAGTGGAAATACCTGAGGATGAGCCAAGAGATGTGAAAATAAAAAAAGATCTGACCCAGAACCACTACAATGATATGCAGAAGGAATCCAGAAGGCAAGCTATCTGGAAAGCATCTGGCGGTGCTGTTCCACCACCTCCCCCAGTCTCCTCTACACCTCCGTCTACTGACTCTCTGTTGCTTCAAACTCTTGACCATCGTCAGCAGCAATTGATGGTTCAAAGCAATCATATGATGAGTATGTTGGAGTGACTTTGCCTGGATAGAGGAATTGACACAGCTGGGTTGATGGCCCAATTTCCACCCACTTCACAGGCTGGTCCATCTATGCCTTCCATTGCTGATGATGATGGGCTTGCGGACCTGGAAGCTGATGATGTCATGGATGATATTTAAAATTTATTTTTCACTATCACCCACTGCACATTGCTAGTTTCTTGGAACCAATTATTTTTACATTTTGAAAACCGTGTTGATGATATTGCTGCAATTTGACTTTGGTTCAGTTTTCATGATTATTCTGTTTTGAAAATTAACAAGTATATGTGTGTTCCATCAGGCAGAATTAGCTATATTCTAGAATAGTTTGTTGCTGAGGACAGCAACATTCTAAATCTGGAAATTGTCGCATAGCATGCTGAATGCGAGATTGGTAACTACTGCGGAACTACACCATGGAAAAGACGTCTTGTTGGAAAAAAAAAAACAACAACAATTCTCAGGTTTAAATGTGCTTATCTGGTAAATGTGCTTGATTGAATTCTTGGAATACAATGCATAAACTTCTGGCATGATATCGTATAGGCAAATTTCAGCTTGTGTGTCTGAATTTTATGCTTGAATGATTAATAATGCCTAATGATTCTTCTGGAAGTCTAGTCTGACATCATAGCTGGTGAAATTTTGTGCTTAAACACTTGTTTTATTCTGAGAGACTTCACTATGATAGCATTTTAGAACTTGCTCTATTTCTCTGAGATGCATGCACTGATTGAAATGATTAAGGCAATTTTATTCTGTTAGCCATGGCCAAATAATACACCCAGATGAATTTTTCCATTGCTAACATCCTTTGAGCCTGAACCTTTTTGTTCATAATTCCTGCTGATTAATGCTTAGCCATATTCTTATTGTCTTACCTTAATTGAGATTGAATCACTGATGCTTTAGAATAAAGAAATTGAGGTAAGCTCCACAGAGATCAATGAAAAGAAAGGAAAAGGAATTGTGCCCTTAAAATAAAAGGAGGAAAAGGAAAAAGCAAAAGAAAAAGGAAAAGGGGTGAATGTAAAGAAAATGTGGCTGAAAGGAATTAATTACCGAAATTCTGTGGGAATGTTAGTGGAGTGAAACAAATGAGTTGAAGGTGTTAAAAAAATGAAATAATATCAGTTTTTCAATCTCATTGTTGCTTGAGCTACTATCCATAAATTCCTACCCTTTAGCTCAGCCAAGTTACAACCTGTGAAGTCCTTTTGATCAATTATGCATGTGTTAATGTTCCTCATCTTTAGGAACTTGAGAATATAATCAAGCTTATGGTAATGTTATTGCTGTGATGGATTGAGTGATTGTTACTCCCCCAAACACTTGAGTATTGAGCGTTATATGATTATCTTGGTGAGGGGTGTTCAAACTAGATTCTGATCTTTTCATAAAAGGCATTGTTAAAAGTTATTTGCATTGATTCAGTCATGCTTAGTATAGTGATCTATTTATTGGTTGTACGATGTTATGTTGGATTAATTGATTGTTTCCTAGATTGAGTCTTGTACATTGCTGGGGACAGCAAAGTTCAAATCTGGGAATTATTTGATATGCGATCAGCATATAAGGAATTACAAGACAAAAAGAAGAAGAATGTGACTCAATCTGATGCAAGAAAGGCAGAATAACTGTTAAAATTGTCCAATATCTGAATATCAGGTGTTACACTGATTTTGTATTGATTTCACAGCAAAAATGCATAAAATGAAGTCAAAAAGGACAAAGAAAAACTAAAAGCCCACACTGCCAGCGTGGGAATGGCGCTCACAGCGTGGGAAGCATAAATTGGACAGAAACTCCCGCGCTGAGAGCGTGAGGCCCGCGCTTGCAGCGCGGGGGAACAAAAATTGGCAGAGGCTTCCACGCCCACAGCGCGGGAATGGAGCTGTCAGCGTGGGAGGCGCGAAGGATTGAAGATTTGAATTTGAAGAATTAGGTCAAAGTCTCTAATAAATAAGAGACTCAACCTTATGGAGTGACACAAAAAGAGAGAGACCTAAAGCAGATCCGGCTCGGAGATGAGAGGAAGTCGTTCTTCGTGTTCGTCGTCCAGTTCTTGTGTTTTTCTTTCTCTTTTACTTTAAGTTTATGTGGAATTTCAGATCAGCGATCATGATGTTGATTGGCTAGATCTATTTTTTGTAGTTAGGGTCATGATCCCTTTGTGAACAATTGGTACGAAGGATTGAATCACTTTATGTGTTGATTTTAATATACTTCATCTTTATCTTGTGCGTATTGATATTATGTCTGTTAAATCTGATCAACCTAATAGGCGATGATATTCTGGGGATTAAGGTTTGCAATAGGAATGTTGGAATTCTGATTCTGAAAGGAGATAAAGATGACGATTTATGCATGTTCTAGGAATAGACTTGTATGAATCGCAGTCGTTGGATTTATCTGCATAATGCTTATTTTCATGCGGGATTACTAAGGGATTAGGGTTCCAATTGAATTAAAGGGTTAGATCACCAAGGGATTGGGATCTAACTAATTATTCTAAAGATGATAATTTGTCTGAGTTGTTAATTTCGATAAATATTGTGAATCAATCCAGAGTAAAATTGGGAGCATTTGGTGAATGTATCCTGGCTACAGTATTTTCTCACATCTTTTACAAAAACATTTCATTCACATTCTTATTTTCTTCTTTCTCACAAAAATCTAAAAACAAGTCTTTTACTTTTCAATTAATTTAAGTTACAATATTTGTTAAACCACAACCGATTCATCTAACTTAAGAGGACTGGTTATCGTAGTAATTGTTTTACAATCCCTGTGGAGACGATCTTACTTACTACTTTATTACTTGTGCGATCGGTACACTTGCCGAATATGCCAACATGTTTTTACTAGGTAAAAATACAGCGGTACGATTGCACCGTAAAATGTGAAGATTGAGTTTTGAGCTCTAGGTTTTGAATACAAGTTATAAATGGTTTATAGAACTAGGAAATATGATTTCGGATGAAATTCGACGGAAATTAGTGAGTTTGGGGAAGCGTGCCTACGGCTCGCGTAACAGCTTAAAACAGCATTTTCTTCGGACGACTAGAAAACTCAGGATTTATCTGATCAAAGGTAATCAGAGGAAAATGGTTAATATTAAAAATTAGAGTTTCTAAATAGGTTGTGAATTTATGGACGCTTAGTGGAATCAGAGGGAAATTCGAACTAGTTTGAAATCGCGTGAGGTGGCGGTGGGGCCCACCTCACGTAAGTCACTTAAGACACATGTGACATAAGGTCACTATTCACTTATCCCTCTCCTTCTTCTCTCTCCAAGCCGCGATCTTCCATGGGAGGAGGACCAAAGTTTCTTCAAAATTTCTTTCTCTCCTAACTTAGTCATCAAAGCACCAAATCAAGTGATTCTTATCTTGAAATTTGTTGGAAATCACCTTCTAAACACATTGGTGGTATCCATTAGCCTTGAAACCCTCTCATTTGTGAGAAAGAAGCAAAAATCAGCCACGAATTTCTTAGAGTTTTTGGTGTTCATGGAGTTGTTTGGAGCTCCAATGGTTTAGTATGTCTTGGAGGAGCCTTGTGCCAAGCTATTGAGTGAGTTTCCTTGCTTTTCAATGGTTGATTCATGGATTTGAATTTATGAACCCTAAGCTTGTCTTTGATGATTTGTGTTGTTAGAGATCTCAAGTGGAAAATGTGTATTAGATAATTATGTCTTAGAATGATGTGTTAGAGCTATAAAAGCAATAAAAATTATTGGTGAAAATATGATTTTAACTTAGGAAATTTTGGATGATGCCATGACTTTGTGTTTTGGAACTATGTTAGGATTGTGTTGGTGAGTTTTTGTATGATTGAATAATGTTATAATGAGATTGTATGAGGTGTGGAATAGTTAAATTTGATTGAAAGTCCCTTGGAGTACACTTATGTTGAATTCGACTTTGTGAATAAATTAAGGAATGAGATATTGTAAAATTATTTGGGTGATGTGTTGTGTATTGTATGGTAATTAGATGGGTTGTGTGGTGGTTGGAAGGTTAGAAAACCAATGGAAAAATAATTGATAGTGTAGAGTGGTGTAATGGAACCTAGAGCAAAATATTAGGCAAAACGATTTTTGAATGATGTAAAATGAAAAGTGGCACTTAATATGACCTTTTGGTAACCTAAGAATGCTTAAGAAAATGAGAAAGAAAATTTAGAAAAATAAATTGCAAAATAACACTATAAAGGCCGAGCCTACCTAGGGTGGGGGAGGATTTTTGGATGTTTTTGTATTTTGATAGAATTGTTGTGTATTGACGATTCGTACATGGTTTTTGTAGGTTGCCGTACGTAGATTTGAACTCCGAACCGTCAGCTCGGTGGGTTACCCTTGGTCTCGGACCAAGTGGGATTAAGGCATTTCTATTGTGAAACGAGCTCAGGAAATATATTACGTTGGAGCTACGTGGAGAGGATTATTCAGGTAACCTCTTGGTACTGGGGCTTAATCACCTTGTGTGTTCCACCATGCCCGTTGAGGGTGATGGTAGGAAGTGTATGTAAGTAATGTAGGATAACATGTTCATGCATTTAGTATGTGTGTTGGTACATAGGATGTACCGTGTCTCTGGCCAGTAGATAGTTTGTCTTCGGGCGTTACGGACTTCCACTGGATAGGTCTCCAAGAGGGAGTTCCAATTGACCTAGGGTCGTGGTGTGTGATCCGGATAGGAGCACACTAGGAAGTCTCGGTGTGCCTTGGTTAGATATTCTGGGAACACGCCTTGGTTGAGACCTGTAGGCTTATATGCCGAGCCAATAGACTGGACGTTGCATGGTATTGGCATCGACCATTCCAGCTTCGTCGTATTTTGTATCCCTATGCTTCTCGTTTTCTCTAAATCCCTTGCTTTATCTCGTTTTCAAGATGTTATTGTATGTTATTTATATGCATCGAAGTGAGTCATTGGGCGGAGTATTCTCCAAAACCTCTGGTTTACTGAGATATATTCGTATATATCACCCCGTCTTGGGGACGTTATTTCAGGAGGTAGCAGTGGTGCTGGAGCGCCGGGCAAGAAGCCCGTAGGATGATTAGCTGGAGGATTATTCATTTTGCATTTTGGTGGCCATTGAGCCTAGGCTAGTCTTAGGGCATGGACATTGCATATGGAATTTAGGATGAGGTTTATTGTCATATTTGTTCATGTCATTTTTTCTAAGTCTAGTTACATTTGGATTATGTCACTTTGAGGTTTCTTTTATTATGTATCATTTGAAGGTTGAAGTTGTATTTGTAATATGTCATTGGAAGTCTTGTAAATTGTATATGAATTATTGTAACCATGAAGAATATGTAACATGATGAAAGGGCAATAGGCCTATTTTAGGATTATGATTACGTGTATGTTTAGAAAATGCATGCAAATGGACATTGGTGATTGAAATATGTTAAATGTTAATAAAGTAAGCAATATGGCAGGAATTGAGTATTTTGATATGAACTGTGAAGGGTTGTAAGAGACCCAAGGCATTGTTGGTCCCTATGTGTGCCACCCTATGATTATTAGGTACAATTTGAGGTCTTAGATCACTTTGCAAATTTGGAGATTTTTGTAAAAACAAAAGAAACTCTGGTGAAATTTCTAGAAATTGGTATAATTTAGGCAAACTTCGGGAGAGCATATCTCCCTCCACAGAGGTCCGATAGGGACGTTCAATACGCCATTTTGAAGGTTGAGATGTCATCTATCTTGTGATAAAATTTGGTAAAAATTTGGGTTGGGAGTCGGCTTGTAGGAGGCAGAGAATGCGGACTATTCAGTGGTCTACTGCACATTGGGCAGTTCTGGACCAAGTTTGGGAAATTTATTCCCACTTCGTTTCTTGGTAAAATTAGGTGTATTATATATCAAATTGAAGCTTGAGGTGTTTATTTTGTTGTATAAAAATTTGAGAGCAGTTGGTTGACTGAATTTTCTGCAGTAATTGATTGAGTGAAGGATGCTTGGAGCTATTTTGGGGTTGGCTGATAGCTTTACTTGTCCAATTTCAAACGGCGATATCCGGAGCAAACGAGCTCTAAATAACTCGTGTGATAGCTTCCTAGAAAGGTATTTAAGTGCAGAATAACATATCAAAAGATGAGAGGTCCGCTCCATGCGGTTTGTCCGCAGAAAATTAAAGACCGAACCATGTTCGGATAGCTAGAAAACGTAAAAGTGAGAAATTAGCTAAGTGGGTTTTTGGGAACTCTTTAGTGGCTTGAGAGAGGTAATATAAGATGTAAAAGTAGTTTAAATAATTATTCCGCGAAGATTTTACAGTTGCGGTCACAGCTTTTAATTATTACGCTTTTTATCATTTTACATGCTCTCGTAATAAACAGAAAAAGTTTACTCGCATTTTTATAAATGAATTGTTGTGATTGTAACTGCACTTAATATCATAATTAATGTTAACAATACCGGTGTATAACGAGCTGTTACAAGTACACAGAGGATGAAGTTAGAAAAGGAAATTAGGATGTTAAAGCTCAAAACTTAATTACAAATGCCTTAGGTCGTGATGAATATTTTCGTGTTTCCGCTTGTAAGAATGCTAAGGAAATGTGGGGCACTCTCTAAGTAACTCATGAAGGAATTAGTGCTGTAAAATTTTCTAAAGTAAATGCACTTATTAGAGAATTTTAGTTATTTGAAATGAATGAAAATGAAAGTATCCAAAGCATGCAAAAAAGATTTATACACCTGATTACACACTTGAAGCTCTAGATAAACACTTCTTGATTTAATTTCTAAAGTGTTGAGGAGTTTGAATAGGGAATGGCAACCCAAAGTGACCGCTATAATAGAATCCAAGGATTTGAATACGATGGACATTGCAACTCTCTTTAGCAAGATTCAAGAATACGAATTTAAGCTAAATAGACTCACTTTGAAGGAGCAAGCCAAGAAGAAAAGTAAAGGAATTGCATTAAAAGCTTCAACACTAAGTATAGAAAAAGATGAAGAAAAAGAAAGTGAAGACTTCGAAAATGATCTTGATGAAGATGAGATGAGCCTCTTTATGAAGAAGTATGAGAAATTTTTTAAGAAGAAGAATTCATCAAGAAGACCCTCACTTCCTCCAAGAAGAAGATCTAAAGATGAAAGAGCTTCTCAACTCAACAATACTTGCTATGAATGTGGGAAACTGGTCATTTCAAATTGGATTGCCTAACACTACAACAGAAGGATAAATATGTGAAGAAACAAGTCAAGGAAAAGAAGAAATTTAAAAAGAAAGCATATGCGGATTGGGATGAAGATTCAAGCTCCTCTGATTATTCAAGCAATAAAGAGACTAATGTATGCTTCTTGCAAGATGCCAAAGCTTCAAATGAGATAAGTAAAAGAATGCAATATACGTGCTTTATGGCAAAGGAGGATGGAAATGAATCAGAATCTGAGGTAAATTCCACTTGCTCTACCATTTCACCTACATATGATGAATTACAAAAATTATTTGAAGAATTGCATGATGAATCTTAAGAGCATTTTAAATCTCTTAGAGAATCAAGAAAAACTATTGGTTCCTTAAAAAAATAAATTGCATCTCTAAACAAGGAAGTAAAAGAATTAAAGGATGAAAATAAAACCCTTAAGTTGATTGATACTAGTACTAGATGTATTACATGTTTATCATCAAATGATCATACATCATTATTATCTTGTACTTCATGTGAAAAGCTAAAAGATAAAATTGATTATTTAAATAATGTCTTAAGCAAATTCACATGTGGTAAAGATAATATGAATGTGTTTCTTGGAAAATAAAGATACATGTTTAATAAATCTAGCTTAGGATTTAACACTAGCGCACAAGAAAAGTCTTAAAAGAACTTTTTCATATCATCATCTTATATGACTAGTAGTCCTTTCATTAAATGTTATCATTGTGGTGAAAAAGGACATAGTGCATCAACGTGTAAGATTAGAAAAATGGCATTAGTGAAGAAAAAAAAGTGTGGGTTGCTAAGGAAACTAGGCCTATGATTAACACACAAGGACCCAAACAAATTTGTGTACCAAGGATTAAATGCTAAACTTGTTTTGTAGGTGTCTTTGAAGAGTACATCATCCAATAGTGGTTGCTCAAGGAAAATGAAGAGAGATATTACCAAATTTTTATCAATCACAAGGAAGGAACATGAACATGTATCCTATGGAGATAACAACAAAGGAAAAATCTTTGGTATTGAAAAAGTTGGTAACTTTTCATCTATCTCTATAAACAATATTTTACTTATTGATGGTCTTAGACATAACTTGCTTAGTATTAAACAATTATGTGACAAAGATTTTAAAGTTATGTTTGAGTTTATGTGTTGCAAAATTGAAATCTTAAATGATGGGCAAATTAAGTTTATAGGATATAGAGTAGATAATATCTATATGATTGATCTAGATGTTATGTCTTCAAATGAGGATGGTTGCTTAGTTAGTAAGGAAAATGATTCATGGTTATGGCATAGAAGAATTGCACACATTGACATGAGTTACTTGCATAAGTAAGTCTCTAAAGACTTAGTAATTGGCTTACCACCAAAGCTTAAATTTCAAAAAGATAAACTTTGTAATGCGTGTGTAATGAGAAAGCAAATAAAGGTTCTTTCAAATCTAAAAATGTTGTTTCAACTACTAGGCCTTTATAACTATTATATATGGATCTTTTAGAACATACACAAATTATGAATTTTGGTGAAAATTACTATATCTTGGTCATTGTGGATGATTTTTCTCATTTTACATGGACATTATTCCTTGTTCACGAAAGTTAAGCTTTTCAAGCATTTAGTAAAGGGTTTTATAATTATCATGTAACATGAGAATTGAAATCTCATGTTGTAGAGATAAAAAGCATGTGGGACCCATATGTTAGAAAAAATTATGCGTAGGACCCACATCAGCACGAAAATCAAAGGGTGTGTAGGAAGATTGCAATTCTTATGTTAAATGAGAATTATAAAACCCTTTAGAAAACTAGCCAAATTTATTCAAATTGAAAAATCTTTGAACACTGCTTCTATTATAAGTGATCATGGGGAGAGTTTGAAAATAAAGATTTTGAAATCTTTTGTGATGAAAATGGCATTCAACACAAATTTTTCACTCATAGGGACTCCATAACAAAATGGAGTTGTAAAGAGAAAAAGAGTTTGCAAGAATTATGATAAATGAATATAATCTTCTAAGATATTTTCGAGCAGATGTCATAAGCACCGCTTGCTAGGTTACAAAATGTGCCTTGATAGGGCAATTTTAAAGAAAACCCCTTATAAGCTTTACAAAGGAAGAAAACCAAATATTTCTCATTTTCACATTTTTGGTTGCAATTTTTTTTTAACAATGGAAAAGAAAATCTTGGCAAGTTTGATTCAGAATTCGATGAAGGTATATTTCAAGGATATTCACTCACAAATAAAGCATTTAGAGTCTATAATAAAAGAACTATGGCAACTGAAGAGTCTATCCATGTGATATTTGATGAGACTAACTTTTCTCTGCCTAACAAAAGATATTTGTGATGATGATATTGTAGAAAACTTGAGCAACATGAATTTGAATGTCAAAAATCAAGACGAAAAGCAAAAAAAAAAGAAAAAAAAAAAAAAGCTCAAGATGAAGGGCCTTCTCAACTCAACCAAGAAGAACATGATCTTCCAAAGATTGGAGAATGGTAAGAGGACACCCCATTGATGTGGTAATTGGTAATGTCTTCAAAGAGGTAACTACTAAAAACTCAATTAGGAATATTTGCAAACATTTATCGTTTTTTTTCACAAATTGAACCTAAGACCATAAACGAGACAATTATTGATGAAGATTGGTTTTTAGCAATGCAAGAAGAACTAAATTAATTTGAAAGAAACCAAGTTTGAGAATTTATGCCAACACCTAATGATTATCCAATAACTGGCACTAAATGGGTCTTTAGGAACAAACTTCATGAAAATGGAATAATAATTAGAAATAAAGACGAACTTGTTGCTAAAGGATATAATCAAGAAGAAGGAAACGATTTTGATGAAACTTATGCTCTCGTTGCTTGATTAGAAGCCATTAGACTATTGCTTGCTTTTGCATGTACGATGGATTTCAAACTATTTCAAATGGAGGTTAAAAGTGCTTTCTTAAATGGCTATATTCAAGAAGAAGTTTATGTTGATCAACCACCCAGTTTTAAAAATCATGATTTGCCTAACCATGTTTTTTAAATTTAAAAAGACATCATATGGCTTGAAAAAAGCTCCAAAAGCTTGGTATAAAATGTTAAGCAAATTTCTTTTAGAAAAAAGGTTTGAAAGAGGAAAATTTAATACAACACTTTCTAGAGGTAGGTTATGCTTACAACTTTTTTTTAATAACCTCTTGCAACCATATCTTAACACCGTTGATTTCCGCCAATTAATGGTTATGATTTTTGTAAATTAAACTCATTAATTAATTATTAATTCATAATAAATGATAATCGTTGATTGACGGAAATCAACGATATTAAGATATGGTTGTAAAAGGTTGTAAAAAAAGTTGTAAATATAATCTTCCTCCCCTTTTTATAAAAAGGAAAAATAATCTCATTTTGCTTGTTCAAATATATGTTGATGATATTATTTTTGGTGCTACTAATGTTAAATTATGTGAAGAGTTTGTCAATCTAATGAAAAATGAATTTGAAATGTCAACGATGGGAGAGCTCAACTTCTTCCTAGGTTTTCAAATCAAGCAAGAGAAAATCCATTAAAATTGTTGTATTTTCTAATACTACAAAATTATTTTTTCTTTATTTAAAATCCTAATTGAATACCAATGTATTTAGACGGATTTTAAAACAATCTATTAAAATCCTAATCGAAAACCGCCTAACTTTTTTTTTCAAACCTTTAAAATCTCGGAAAGGTTATAGTTATTACATCTTTTTCTTACTACCTCTTACTATTAATATTCAATTAGGATTTTAGGAGAGGTTATACTTACTATCTCTTTCTCTTACTATTTCTTATTATTAAATCTTAATCATTGATTTCCGTCAATCTAACTGTTGTAATTTATTGGTCATACTTATTAATTAATTATTAATTTTCAATAAATTATAACCATTATACTGCGAAAATCAACGGTTAAAATTTAATTATAAGAAATAGGAAAAAAAAAGAGATAGTAAGTATAATCTCTCCCAAAATACTAATTGAATATTAATGAAATATTTTTGTCAAAAAAAAACTCCATTACAATCCTTGAAATCTCTTTCCAATATACCTCGCCAGGCCAATTTACCTTTGTCTGTTCTTTTTTTATTTTTAAAAAGGGGACTGAATTTCTCTCTCCAGAAGGAAGTGGAAGAGGAATCCTTGAATCAAATTCAGATTTGTAGAGAGAGAGAGAGAAAGAAGAGAGAAAGAAGAAGAAGAAGAAGAAGAAGAAAGAGAAGACAATGGGAGATTATCACTTCGTGTACAAGGACTTAGAAGGAGCTTCAACTCAATGGGATGATATTCAAAGAAAGCTTGGAAATCTGCCTCCAAAGCCACCAGCTTTCAAGCCACCACCATTCACTCCTGCACCCGATCCTGATACCCTTCCCAAAGACAAAGCATGGCTCGATTCTAAAACCGAAGATGAACTCCAAGACCTTGAAGATGATCTCGATGACGATCGATTCCTAGAGGATTACAGGTTCTCATTTTTTTTTTCTTATTTCTTATAAATTTTGTTCTTTTTTGCCACTTTGAATAATGGGGTCTTTGATTAATTTGAAAGCTTGAAAAATCCCATGTTATTCTTTTGTGGGTCGTTTTTGTTTGCCCCGAAGATGATAGAAATTGAATAAAGTAACTTTTTTTTTATATGAAAAAAGTTGATTTCTGAGTGTCTTTGTTTTGATTGGGGTATCATTGAGTCATAATTGTCTGAGATTTATGTCATTTGTTCATTTTCTTTGTTCCTGAATACGGTTTGTTTGGAAATTATAGTGAATTAATATTTTAGGAAACGAATAAAGTACTTTTGATGAATTTATGATGTTATGGTGAATAAATTTTAAGAGTCTATTCAATCAAGCGGTTCGTGATTAATCTCAGAATTGAGGACCGACGGTATCTATGGAGGAGAACACAGCGGATAATGATAAATCACTGTGCACAAGAAGGTTAATTGTGTGTGCAAAGTGGCAGTTAACCCTTTATTTGTAGAAAGGGTTTACCTTTAATGGATAAAGTCTATTATCTCCTAGAGCTATATGGATCCAGAATAGAGTCTATATAGTATTTACCCTCCTGTTGTGTGGAATTTTTTGGCTAGTTCATTCTGAGTCTGCTTTAGGGGTTTGAGAAAGGAGTAAATGAGATTAGGATTAAGCAAAATTAGATATATCTTTTTTTTAATTGTAGTGAATGGAACTTCTGGCTAGTTCATTCTGGGTTTGGTTTAGGAGTGGGTAAAATCAGGTAGTTTTTATATATAAAAAAAAAAATCTCTCTGTTCTCATTTGAATCATTGTGCTATGATAGGAAGAAGAGGTTAGCTGAGATGCAGGAGGCGGCCAAAATTTTGAGGTTTGGATCAGTGATTCCCATTTCGGGATCTGATTTCATTCGAGAGGTTTCGCAGGCTCCATCTGATGTTTGGGTGGTTGTCATCCTTTACAAAGAAGGGTGTGTTTTACCAATTACTTTTATCATCTCAATTTTTGTTTAATTTTTTAGTGTTATGTTTCTTGTGCTGATGTCTATTGTGCTTTTGTTTGACAGGATTCCTGAATGTGGGCTCTTGATGCAAAGCATTGAAGAACTGGCTGCTAAATATCCTGCAACAAAATTTGTCAAGATAATATCTACTGATTGCATTCCCAATTACCCGGATCGAAATCTTCCTACTTTATTGGTGTACAACAATGGAGCAGTCAAAGGAAATTATGTGGGTTTGCGTAGTTTTGGACGAAGATGCACTCCTGAAGGTATTTATGTCTCAGGATGCCAGCCCCATTTTTTCTGTTTTCTTACTTTGATTATTAGTGCTTCTTGTTAACTTTCATTACCTTTTTTATAGTATCAAAGTATATGCTAATTATGTCATAATACAATATTCTTAACACCTGTGTTTGTTGGATTCCTCAAAATTATCATTTATTTTCATGATTCCTTCATGGAATTAGAGGCCTAGCTTTCAGAGAAGTTTCTAACCAGAAGTTGATGCTTTTATGATGAGATAGTATAACTGGTTGAAAGATGTTTTGATTGTGAATGTGATCTTAATGATAATATCTGTCTACTATAATTATTCAGATTTTTCTTGCTTTATACCATTCAACAATATTATTATACTCAATACAAAATTATACTCTGTGAAGGATTTTATTAGTTTTGCCTTTACTAGCTTTCGTGCCTTTTGACATCCTAGGCATGAATGGAAAAACATGTACCAATGTCTCTGCAGCCCTGCCAGTAAAACTTGTAACTGTTCAATGTCTGCCAGTAAAAGTTTATAATTTGTACGATTAGAGGCAGCATCGACATTATTTTTTCTCTTATCTAGTTGAATGTTGGGTCCCTTGATTGCTGTTTTTCATCCCTCCTGGCACATCTTGTGTTACCTTTTTTTATTTCTTACATAGTTATAACCCCCCGCGGACTTACAAGGGTAGGGACGAGGATCGAATGCATGCATCCTTACCTTTGTATTTTTGTAAAGAGGTTGTTTACCAAACTCGAACCCTTTACTGTTGCTGTGAGGCTTCGCCCTCCTTACGTAGTTATAATGCTGTTTCTATATTTATTCCCTTGTTATACAATGACTCTACCTACATGTTACATTGAATTCTTTGAATGTTCTGAAATGTCAGGTGTTGCATTAGTCCTGTGCCAATCAGATCCTGTACTTAATGATGGCCAGAGCAGAAATGAGCAATCAAGAGAAGCTGTCATTGAAGGAGTTCGCAAGAGGTTTATAGAGAAAGTTGTTGCTGATCATGAAGAAGATGAAGATGATTCCTCAAGCGATTAGCATTTTTCCTTGTCTTTTTTTTTTTGGGGGGGGGGGGGGGGGTACATGTCTTTGTCTTTCTTTTAAGTAGGGATGTTTCCATTTGATAAAGTGAAGCAATACATCTATGGGATTTTGTTCTTTCCACGACTTTGGTTCTTTTTTCCCCCTCCCCAATATCTTTTAGTTTTCTCTCAACGTTGTGGGATAAGGTTTGGTTCTTGTGGTCTTTTCTAACTTAAAGTGTACAAGTCTGATGTGACTCCTCATTTTCTTGTCCATAGACAGTAAATTAACTCAAGTTTGCATTCACATTTCGGCTTTTTATTTTTGTTAGGATTATAAATAAGGATCCACCAATCAAGTTTTTGATACTTGAGGACCTAACAACATCATAATGTAGTTATGTAGTTCAATTTTTTAACTGAATATTCACATTTTGACTTGGTGTTTATAATTATTCCTTGATGATTTTTAGGTGCATTAGTTATTGTATGATCTTCATGAAAAGTAAAGTTTTAGGAAGATCATGTCGTTTGCAAGTGGACGTGTCGATTGAGAATAGGGATTTGTTAAAATATACTTATTATCTTCACTTCAGCAACTTGTGAAATAAAACAAATAATTTCGCAGGACAAATGGCACGAGCATTTGAAAAATGCAGAGATAATGGCAATCAGTTATGCACAAGCTAATCATATAATTTGAAAATACATTGTAAGGATCTGAACCAGCAATTTCAAGAATAAAATGGAAACGGAGACAATTTCTATATATTTCTCAATCAACAGTATCAATTACAATTAATCATCAACACTAAGAACAACATTAATCCAAGATTCTCCCTAATTACAGATAACAGAATCAGATTGCAAAATAAAGGAAAGAATGATAATAAGAAAGATAGGTTCAGAGGAGTTGGAGAGCCCCTGATCTCTCCCAAGGTCCAAGTTCCATTTTGTCCAAAGATCCTCACTCCTTCCATGTTGCTCCCTGTTTAACTGAATTCCCTAACAAACTTTTCCTACATGATGAGTCAGCGTAAAGGAATATTATTCTCTACATTGTTGCCTATGGAAGACTTAATGCTGAGCCCTTAATATCATTTATGGGTCGTAACAATACTCCCCCCCCCCCCCCCAAAAGATTCACCTTGTCCTCAAGGTGATGGTCAGTAAACTAGTGTCCTCCCCCAGGATCCCACTGCTTGAAATATAAAGGCCAATTGATGCATGAAGCAACATAACAACCGCCACCAAGATCCCATTGTGTGAGCTGTAAAGGCCAACATATGCTTACAGAAATATAAGCTCCCCCCAGATTCCATTGTCCATGGCAGCCAATTTCAACCTCCCTCAAATCCGGAAATTTTCTAAAATTAAAGCTATAAGAATGACCGTTCTCTTGACATAAAAAACCATCGGAATTGTCAGTGAAAGGATCTTTATAAAGCTTTTGAACTTTTGAAAGGTATTTGAAATCAACTTGGAGAACATAATGCAGAGGAGAAGAAGCAAGTAATCCATGCATTCTAGGAATTAACTTGTGGACCCCATGCCTGATATCATATGTAGAACCATGATGGAAGAGACGAAGACGGTTCTGCAGATCCATGTTAAAACCATTCATGAATCTCTCCGTTACGAAAACACAACGTCTTGGCGTGCTCCTGTGTTTTGTCTTGCTTGCGCAAATCGCATGGAAAATTCCCTTGTATGGTAGATAATTCCTCCATCGTATGTACAAGCTTCCTGACAACACCTGACTCCACCATGGAGTGGAGATGGCAGCAGCATCCCATTTGTCCTGGAATTTCTGATGTGCTCCGTTCTGTCTGTGGCAGCCGGTGCTAACCAAGATGATTAGGGTTTGCCATAGAATGAAAAAGTAGACAAGACAATTGGATTGATTGGGCTGAGTTATGAATGCACATATTTGAACAACTTGGTCCACAATGAATTCAATTGGGCTGCGCACTAAGTATTTAGGCCCACTGAACCCAAACATTGTTATGGATTCATAGATCCAATTCTTATATAAAATAAGCACAAAGAACTTACTGTATTCGGGTTGGATTGTAGATTGGGCCGAAAACATCATATTACTTTGGGTTGGGCCTACACTTTTCTGCATCCCCATTCTTAACCTAAATCCTTCCTTGTTCTTTTTATTATTTCTGTCAGTAGCCGCCGCTGCAAATAATAGCGCTACATTCCCACACCAGGCTGAATCTGGCGGGTCAGGCAGTGGTGGTGGGTCGACTACCACCATCGGAGGTTGGGGTATCTTCAATTCATATACCACCTTGGCCAAGAGTTCCCCCGCTTCCATGGCTTCCGCAAGCACCTCGGTCTCTTCCTTTAGCTCTTCCCTCGCCATCTCTTCTTTTTCTTTCTCCATTAATGCAAAACCAAGTGGATGTTGTTCTTGATTCCTCCCTCCTTTTTGGTTTTCAAAATCCTCATCAACTGTGTTTTTCTCCATTAGAGCAAGAATCATGTGCTTCACTTCAGTTTCTATCTTCTCATTTTCTTCTGCATGCGTTCGTCGCCATTGTCTTCGTCCAAGGATGTGTTGCAGAGACGCCTTTTTCTTTTCATAAAGGTTTGAGTCCGGTGGTTCCGATGGAAGTGGTGATTTGACAACCACCACCGGAGGATGTGGCGCAACCAGAACTTGTGATTTCTGAATCGTACTCTGTTGATCTTTATTCCTTTGTCGATTCCATTTCGCTTTCAGATCTTGCAGCGATCCAATTACTTCAGCTAAACCTGCCTCCACACTTCGGAGTCTCTCCTCTGTTCTTCCCATTCTCGCCTCCATCGCTCCCAATCGCTGGTCCATAGTTCTGGTCAAAACCATTCAATGCTCACAGGAAAGAAAGCTTTGATACCAATTGTAAGGATCTGAACCAGCAATTTCAAGAATAAAATGGAAACGGAGACAATTTCTATATATTTCTCAATCAACAGTATCAATTACAATTAATCATCAACACTAAGAACAACATTAATCCAAGATTCTCCCTAATTACAGATAACAGAAACAGATTGCAAAATAAAGGAAAGAATGATAATAAGAAAGATAGGTTCAGAGGAGTTGGAGAGCCCTTAACCTCTCCCAAGGTCCAAGTTCCATTTTGTCCAAAGATCCTCACTCCTTCCATGTTGCTCCCTATTTAACTGAATTCCCTAACAAACTTTTCCTACATGATGAGTCAGCGTAAAGGAATATTATTCTCTACATTGTTGCCTATGGAAGACTTAATGCTGAGCCCTTAATATCATTTATGGGTCGTAACATACATATACTTTGTATAAAATATTAATTAACACCATCTGTGCAGATTTGTGGTTTTAAAATGCTAATAGTTCATACATGATAACAAAAGAAGTTGAATGCCAATAGTACAGCAAGGCAATCGCGTCGAAGTTCTAAATCCAAAAGCTGCTTCTTTCTGTAAAAATTAGCCAAAGATTTAAGAGAGTAGAATTTAGACGTTTAACCATTAAGATATTAATTCAAGGAAAACCATTTAACAACTAACAATAAGAGAGCTAAACAAATAGCAATTTCTCTTACTTGGCTGCACAGTGGCACTACATGACAGTGAGTTTAGCAGTTACATATTTGGATGATTAATTTGATATTACTAATCTTCGAAGGATTAAATGAATGTCAAATATATTTTTGGACGAATAAAATCTAAATTTTTTAACTAGAACTTCAAGAATTAGCACTCTGTCAAAAAGATGCAAGAAAGAGCTATTCTGTGAATCAAACATGGTTTCTTAAATAAGCCCTCACCAACAGACTTGTAGAACAAAAAATTCAAACACAATTCAATATGGCATTATAGGATTTGCTAACAAAAGAGATACGGATGACTTTCCATTCAAATGATAAACCAACAGTCAACACCATCTCCCTTCAGCAAAATAAAGTCTTCATGCACACTCCTCCCGTGCTTCTCTCTTTTTGCCCTTTGGTCCATCAGTACTCTGTTGTTGCAGCTCAGCCTTCTTCTGTGCTCTAATCATGGCACGTCTTGCTCGAGGCCGTATTTCTCGTATGCTTCTAGGAGGCATCACATAAGGTTCTAGTGGCCGATCACCAAAAGGATGCTCACTGCCAGGAAAGATCCTTAATTTTCGATCCCTATCCTACATCCATTTGCAATGATGCAAGGAAAAGCAACTTAGAACATCAGTCCTTCAATGGTATTTAAAGAACAACAAAACATCAGAAACAAGCTCTAAAAAAATGAAAAAATAATAATAATTGAAAATCACGGCTACTGAGAAAACAATTCTGTAGCAAAAGGTCGATGACCCTTCATCACTGGAAAGTGTATGAGAATGACCTTTTTTTACATACATTGATGACACCATTACCCAATCCTCTTCCCTCTTTCACAATCCAAGTGCTAGTAAAATACTAAAGCAAGACTATTGGATCATCCAATAAATAGAAGCAACAACAAATCATGAAGTTTCTAGCAAGGGTTGGCACTTGGTACGACTAGTAGATCTAACAACACCCACCAAAAAGGTCACGAGTTCAATTCCTGTGCGATTTCATTAGTAGGTCATCTGTAATTACCATTGTAAATCATCACCAAGGCTTGTGGCATGCCCTAACCTTGAAATGGGGCAACCTCCCCTCCACTGAACTTTCTATTACCCAAAAGAAAAAAAATCATTAAGTTCATCCATTAGGAATTTTAGTTATGATATTGATATGCTTTTTCATCACACTCCTTAAGGTTTATTGATGAAAGCTATGGTGGTGAAGTTTTCTAGCAAAATAAAACCACTTGCTCCTCTTTGATTGAGATGGAATGGTAAGAGTGGGGTTTGAGTTGCCAAATTTACAGTGGCTAACAGCAGAAAGTTCAACAGAGTTTATAAAAGATTGCCTTTTTAGTATGCATATTCCATAATAAAAACAAGTCAAGAGACTTACTCCAGTAACACAGGATGAATAGTTCTTATCCCATACTCTAAATAACTACTCTCTAAAGTTGTAAAAAGTAGTGATTCTTCCAGGAGATAAAGATTGTTGCTAAACATGGTTGTGATTTTGTTAAAGGATACAATGCCATAATACTCGGTCATCATTCTTTTCTTTTGTTCTTGAGGGTCAGTTGCACTTTGGCCCCAAATGATTATGGGTCAGTTTGTGTTAGATTCTGAAAGAATTGATGCTGAAAGATAGATTTTAAAATTTTTAATTTTTATGGGTTTTGTGTATAATTATTTTGGAAGTATAAATGTAGACATAGTTTTGAAAATCATGGGTTTCACTTGTTAAAGTAAATTTATAACATTGCTTGTAGGGCACTTTCTAGAAACCATTGGGTCCTAACTCAAAATCAATTTTGTTCACCACAAAAGCTACCCACGAGTCACTTCCATTAGATTTGTTTCCTACAGTAGGAATCAATTCTGGAAATCTTAACCAAACATCCTTAAAATATCATTGCAGACTGTTTGATGGTTTTTTTTTTTTGTCTCAAACGGGATTCTTCTCTTGCAATATCCAAACCAAGCATGAGCAGAACTCTCCAGTCTGGATACTAGTAATCAAGTTCCATACTCAATAGTTCGAATATCCAAAATATCGGTCTGCATAACACTTACATCACGTAGTTTGTTTCTAGGCAGCATGCGCAGAACAGCTTTGCGAATGACTTCTGTAGGGTCTTTGGCCATCTGATCCTTTAGAGTCCTTTCCTTCAAGTGGCCCACGTACCTAAATGCCAATACTTTATGTCAAAAATAGTCTGAATAATGCCTAAAGATTATGTGGCATTAGAAACCAAATAAAAAAATGACAATGATAATATTGATGTCAGAATTTCTTAGAAGATAAGCATATAAATCACAACAAAACCATTTGATTTAGAAGAAGCCCAAAATTTTTAAATAATATTTCATCAGTTCTAACTAAAAGTACCAAAAGATAAGTACTTGCCCAGTATGCCAGTAGTAGACCTTGTCGGTAAGTTTTCTCCCAGTCACACAAATATCTTTTGCATTAAGCACAATGCACATATCTCCATCATCACGATTAGGAGCATAAGTTGGCTTATCTTTTCCTTGAACCACGGTAGCTATTTGAGATGCTATCCTCCCAAGAATCTAAACAAATTGGAACATAAGTATTAGCAAAATGATCTCATGACTTCAAATACGTAAATTACTCAGTAGTTGATTACACTACAAATCCTTATCAAAAGTGCATATTATGTCAGAAGCTCAGAAAACCTTCTTTATGATCTCAATTAGCACTTGCTTATAACTAATTCACCCAATAATTCATCTCAAAATGCTCCATTAATACAGTGTCATATCTGTTCTGGGATGAGTTCCCGGATTATGATCGGCCTAAGAAGTGGGTGAAAAAGGGCTAGCCAAAGGTAGAAGTTGCCCTTGCTTGAAGAAAGAACCCACATCAGGAATAGTGTCAGAGAAAAGCTAGCTTGCACATAAAAGGCTGGATTTCTCGCTCTGGATCGCCCCACCATCGCTCAACTGTCACCCAAGCCCTATAAAAGCCTGGAACAGTTTCAGAGGAAAGCTAGATTGCACATCAAGCATTTACCATCGGACTATTGGCTGGAGATAATGAGCTTCCCCTTGCTAGTTGTCTATCCCCATTGCTCCGTAGATTAAAACACTAGCTCCTTTACCAGACACTTCTTGTTCAACACTTTGAAAAATATCTATATCTTCTGAGAGAAGTAATTACACATGATAATTTAGACAAAAGAATATGATCCCTTTTGAGATAGCTTTATAACTAGATATCGCAAAAGATCTATATTCATTCTGAATGTTTATCAAATGAAACCTCCACAAAAATGTGTTGTCTTATTTTGTTGATAACTCTTCACAGGATTCCATTCTCAATCCTAGTCATACTTGACATGCAAGCCAATAAGTTGAATGGTTGCAAACCATTTCTTTAACCTAACATTTTATTCCTTTTTCAATTCTTTCTTTTAGAGATAAGTTATTCTTACGGTCTCTTTTTCCTTACAGCATCTTATAACCACTTTGTTATCATTGAATCAGAATCAAATCAATGGTTACAAAATAACATCAAGTGAGAACAGTTGATATGATTTTGATTCAACGATAACAAAAATGGTTTTTGTAAGAAAAAAAAAAGTTGTAAATATAACCTCCTCTCACATTATCAAATAGCTACCAAGAACAAAGTGAACATACTACACCCGTTTTAAGTTCAACAAGAGCTTACTCTTCAATCATAAACATTAGGAAAAACCTTCTCTAACTTGACATTAGGCAAAAACTGCATACTCACCTGGCCCTTGGCATCGAAAACCCGCCATCGGAGACCGTCGAGATTGATGCGTCTAAGTCCAGCCGCGGCTTTCTGAGAAGATAATAAAAACAATCTTGAAAATTGAATTCGAAAAAATGATTCAGTTTCAGCCTATAAAACACTGATTTAACTAACCATAGGGGAGGTTCCATTTTCACAAACACTTGGCATGCATTATTACACGGGCTTTGAAAACCAATTACCTTCATGTTGAAAGCTGTTACCATCTTCATTTTTGCCTCAGTTTATTCGCTCGATCTTCTTCACAATTCACAGATTAAAAGAAAGAAAAAAACATATACTATGCATCAGAGTTACTAACAGGAAATAAGAATAGCATAGATTATGAATTTTTCCTTTTTTATTTTTGCGGAAAAAAAAGAAGAAAAAGATGGAAGAGCTGAATTGAGAGGAAAACCCGAAACGGAGACGTGTTGGTGAGCGGTGCCGTCACAGGGAAGTGGGGGGGAAGAGTGTGTGCGGCGGGGAGAAGAAAGAAGAAAAGAAAACAAGGGGAAAGTCGGAAAGACGAAAACGCTGCGTTTTTTTTTTTTTTTTCTTCTTATTTTTTAATTAGTAAAAATAAAATAAAGTGTTTATCATCTATCATTTACATGACCACAAAAATTTTCCTCTACACACAACATTTTGTGGGGCCCGCAGCAAAAAAAACTGTTAGGTAAAACGAATCTCTATAAAATAACATAATTACTTTTCCTACCACGTAACTCTTATAAAACCCTAAAATAAAATAAAAAATAACCAAAACACTTATGCTTGTCGCAGGATTGAATTATGAATAAGCCGATTGAAGTCTTTCAATTGAAGTCTTTCAGAATTTCCACTCTTAAGTTCTGACTTAAAAATCATAATAAATATTAATTATAAATCGTACACTAAATAATAGCAAAATCATTATTATTACTCACCAAAAAAAATTCATTATTATTGATAATATGAATATTGATTTTATAAAAAAAAAAAACACTCCCCGTTAAACCCGACTAGCGAGCATAATTGTAAAGAGGTCGTTTCCTGAGTTCAAACCCATAACATTTCACCTTTATGAATATTGATTGTATAAATGAAATAAAATAATCATAAATAAATAAGGAAAAGGTTATATTTACTACCTAATTTTCTTACTACTTGTTACTACCAAATCTTAACCGTCGGTTTCTGTTAATCTAATGGTTACAATTTATTAAAAATTAATAAATATGACCCCATAAATTATAACCGTTAGATTAATAGAAAATGGTTAAAATTTAGTAGTAACAAGTAGTAAGAAAAGTAGGTAGTAATTATAACATCTCCCAATAAAAAATATTCATTAGCATTCATAATCATTATTCATTAAAAATTATGCATTACATATATATAGGGGACGGTTATACTTACCACCAAATAAGTTTATCACCCTTATAAGTTATAACCTATGTAGCACCGATACTGACACGGGACACGTGACACGATACGATACGACACGCCTACACGTTAATTCTAAAAAATGTTAGATTTTGACACGTTAGGACACGTTTTGATATTAAATAATATTTTTAATTTATGTAGTGTATATTATATTTAATATTCAATAATTTAACAAAAAAAATGAATCTAAACTTATAATATTCATAAATCTTGCAAGAAACATAAGATATCCCAAATATTTATATTAAACTCAATAAAATAGTAATCTTAATCCAACGAATCTAACAGTTGGAACTAAAGACTCGACTCGACGCAACACAACCTTTGAACCTTTTTTTGAATTTCTATAACGCGTATTGAAGTGTCGAGAAGTGTTGAAGTGTCCGAGAGTGTCGGGAAGTGTCTGACACGACACGTCAGAATTTTTGAAGTGTCGGTGCTTCATAGATTACCACAAAGTAAGTTTACCACCCTTACAACCAATCTCATCACCGTTAGATTAGAATTAAATCTAACGGGTCATAATTATCTTTTATAATCCTAATTTTTACTCTCTCATCCCCTCTTCGTCTCTCTCTAGGTTTACGATCTGCACATCTCTCTCTAGGTTTGGAAATCACCTCTCTCATTGAGATTCACCTTAATTCTTTAAATATGTAAATAATTTTTTCTTTAATAAATAATGCTTCCGCTATCTCCGTATAACTCCAAAAACATGGAATTCATCTTCAAGATCTCTCTTAGTAACTCGAGAATCCAGGTTACCAACATAAATGCGAGACATCGTTTCAGCCTTTCACAAGATGTCAAGAACCTACATGGAATTCAATTGATTCGTATATCCGTGAAAAGCTTGAAGGAATGGGAAGAGGGATTCAGAAACGTAAGAGGAAAAAAACTGTGGAGATCACAAACTTAGAGAGAGACGAAGAAGGGATGAGAGAGTAAAAATTAGGATTATAAGGGGTAATTATGAACCGTTAGATCTAATTCTAATCTAACGGTGATGAGATTGGTTATAACTAGGGGTGGTAAACGAGCCAGGGGCCTTTCAGGGGCCTTTGGCTCGGCTCGTAAAGGCCTGAGCTCGTTTAATAAAAGCTCGTGTTGGAACCAGGCTTGGACTTGTATAAAAGCTCGTTTAATAAAATGGCCTCAGGCTCTAATTCATAAGCTCGGCCTTAAAGCCTCCCAGGCTAGCCTAGGCTATAAATATTTATTTATATTTTTTATACTACTTGTAATAACTCTCTCTCTCATCAATTTATTTCACCCCATTTTATTGGTTTAACAGACTTTTTGAATGATTTTGTTCTATATTATGCTATTTGGATATATATTGGATTTATGTATATTTATGGAATTATTAGTGTTGTTCTATATTATTCTTCATCCTCCTTCACACAAACAAACCCACAAAAACTCATTCGTTCCATTGTGTACTGCACTGCTTGTTTGTGTCAAAAAAAATTTTAAAATTTTTGTTGGCACTTTTTTTTATAATGGGCTAAGATAATATAACTTGTTATCTACCTTCTCTCACTTTAATTTTTATTTATTTATTGTAGACTTTGTAAATTATTGCTGCAAATTGGAAGCTAAGGTTTCTATCTGAAAATTGATTTTTTGGGGAATTTTGTTCTCTTATTTTATTCTTTAACATGCTAACAGGCTAAGACAGGCTTCACACAAGCTTTTATTTTTTGTAAATAAACCAGGCCACAGGCCAATATTATATTCGTGACAGGTAACAGGCTAAGGCCAGACGGACACGTTTAAATACATGCTTGGCCCGTTAAGATCAAAGCTCGGCTCGGCTCGGCCCGTTAACACCCTTAGTTATAACCTATGAAGCACTGACACTTCAAAAACCCTAACGTGTCGTGTCTGACACTTCCCGACACTCTCGGACACTCCGACACTCCCCGACACTCCAACACGCGTTATAGAAATTCAAAAAAGGTTCAAAGGTTAAGTTGCGTTGAGTTCTTAGTTCCAGCTATTAGATTCGTTGGATTATGAGTACCATTTTATTTAGTTTAATATAAATATTTGGGATATCTTATGTTTCTTTGCAAAATTTATGAATATTATGAGTTTAGATTCATATTTTGTTAAATTATTGAATATTAAATATAATATATACTACATAAATTAAAAATATTATTTAATATCAAAACGTGTCCTAACGCGTCGAAATCTAACATTTTTTAGAATTAACGTGTCGGAGTGTCGTGTCGGAGTATCGTGTCGTATCGTGTCCCGTGTCAGTATCGATGCTACATAGGTTAGAACCATCATATCTGTGGTTGATACTATATAGGAGTTTGAGACATAATGGTACCTTGAAACTTGGTGTTGTTGGGACTATAGGGTCCGTGGTCGACACCATATTTGATTGTATGATGGTCTTTTTATAAACAATGAGATTTCTCGGACTTTAAGGCATTTGAGAGAAATTTGAGGACTGACAAAGACGTTCATGCTAATGTATTCATCACACTTAGCGCTAGCTCTAGCTGCCAACTGAGAAACATATTTATTTTCTGAGCACCATTTCTGGTGAATTTTCTCTTTCAATTCACTTATCACAATGTCGCTTCTAGTCCGCATTGCTTTTTTCTCAATGTCATACCATTGAGACTGTTTTGTCTTAGAGACAGGAATGTTCAGCCCTACTAGGCTGATGAGTCGATTTAGATCGTATTACCTTGGTTAGGAATATCTACTGTAAAGATATCCTTAAACCTAGCTAGATCGCCAAATATAAGTTAAAGTGTGTGATTGTAGTACCAGTGTGGTGAAGATAGTGAGGCGAAGAATCAATATGTCTTTTACCGTCGAATAGCCCTTCCTTGTATAGGGGCTGCTCCTAGGGTTTGTACGTGGAGCTGAGCTGTCATGGCATGGTGGCCATTACAGCTTGGTCGGCCGTTACGGATGGTACCATGTTGTGCGTTACGCGCCTTTAAATGTAATCCGTTGTGTTGTCCCGGGACTTATCTGTGGCCGGGTTTGAGCTTCGCCGGGTTGTCCAAACGGGCTTGATTATATGGGCCTCTCGCTGGGTTGCTGAAGTGGGCCGATAATGTGGGCCTTTCGTACAAGTCCATAACAGTTTCCCCCAGCCAGGCTATCCGTGCATACGGGTTGCCTGGGTGTACGTAATATGCATATGTAAATCTTTTTTGGTTAAGCATTAACCCGGTGTGGACATGTTGTAGAGCTGTTAGGCTTCTTGTTTGTGGCCGAATTACTTTTTAGAACTCGGTTTTGGAAGATGTTTTTCCTTTGTGCTTTGCCAACTGTACGTTTGGCCATGCGTCGTTGCTCACATGCCTTTGCGTGCTGCAACTACCTTGTGCAGTCTTGTTTATCGTGCACATTTATGAATGTCATTATTTTATGCGTCGAATCATTACCTTTTGCGGCGATGGGGTGGTTGCATCTTTTGCTATTCCAAACCGCTGCATCCTCCACTCGCGATTTTGGCGATTGTTACGTACGATGGACCTGTAATGACCTTAATAACATCGCTCTTTGGCCTTCCTGCAGTTCATTTTTATTATGCAGTTTATTTCCATTTCCCTTCTTCGTTTTTATCTTTTCATTCATTTTCCTCACAAGCTTTCGTGGTTCCTGACTTACTTTGCTGCAAATCATTCACCCTGTTCACGTAGCCTCCATAATCAGGTATTGCTAAGATCCTTACTTTGTTTCTTCTTATTTCTGTGATGCGCTCTGCCTCCCTTAATTGCATTCATATGTAGTTTAGCATCATCCTCATTTTCTTTTCTGTTTTTGGAACATCGCTGCCATTTTCCAGCCGTGACATTTCCTTTTCAAGTATCTTTAGTTCTTACACGAAAAATGGGAAGGAAAAGACTTTCCTTCCCAGCTTTGCATTGTAGACAAGAGGATGAAATAGATTCCAATTTGTTGGAAAGCATTCCTCCTGGTGCCCGTTATTGGCTTTGGGGGATTCCCAGGACCGAAGAGGAAAAACGGGAAGCCATGCTTCGCGGGTACCATGGTTCAAGATCGCGGAAAGGTGGTCGAAGGGGTCGAGTAGCCTTCCACCCCCGTACTTCATCACCTATTCATCCTCCTTCTTCATATGAGAGTCCGAATCGTTCTGGCTCTAACTTTGAAGGTTTTCGTCATTCTCTCCCTTCTTCCAAGGATGTTCCTTGCTTTTCTTGTGTTTATCTGATTTCTCAACTCGTCCAACAAGGATGTGATTCTTTGGCCGAATCAACTCTTGCTAGTTGCCGTCATGGGAGCATCCCAGATTCTACTCCTCCATCTCGCCGGGTTAATGAGCCAATTATGATTTTTGACTTGTCGTCGTCATCATCTTCTAGTGATTCATCTGGTAGCACTTTAAATTCAGGTATATCCATCCTTATCTGATCCTTTTTTTGTTTTTTCATTTCTAGGTATTAATGGCATGTTTCCCTGAAGAAGGTGTAGATGAGTCGGGTTCGACCAAGTCATGTTTTGAATCTCCCCCTACTTCCTTAGTTTCTCAGTTTCCTTGGGTAACATGTGAAGTGTTAAACACAACGTCCGGGATGAGTCCCGATGACGTGGCTAGCCTTCCTGTTGGGCAATTGGTGAATTATGACATTCGTCCTCCAGCAGAAGATGAACCGGTTTGTTCCGGAGGGGCAGAAGATGATTCTTGCTCTTTTTTCTTTTACCGAGATGTGATAACCCAATTGGGTGTTCGATTTCCTTTGACCGAGTTTCAAATAGAGATTCTTAACCATTTGCATATATCCCCCACCCAACATCATCCCAACGGCTAGGGTTTTGTAAAAGCTTTTGAGCATTTTTGTGCATACCTGACGCTCGTACCTTCTATCTTAGTCTTTTTTTATTTTTTTCAAGTCGTTTCCTGTCGGACCGGTCGTGAACCACTTGAACGAAAGGGATGGGCTACCATTCGTGGTGTTCCGGGTCGTAGATTATTTTGAGTATATACTGAGTCTTTTAAAAACTTTAAAGACCAGTTTTTTAAAGTCTCCGCGCATCCTGGTAAGGATGTGTGGTTCCTTAGTAATTGTGGGACTGAGGATGTAGAGGGAAAGTTCCCCTTATGTTGGTCGCCTGATCATTTCCAATTTTCCCCTGCAAGCTATCATTTTAGTGAGTCCGAGTTGAGTCCTTCTGATGTCAACACGGCAATTGCCATAGGGAGTTACCTACAAATTCGAAAGCTGGCTAGTGTTGCCTCACTGATTTACAAATCTCAAGAAGAGCTTGACATGGAATTGAGTATGTTTATCTTTGCATCATTAATTGTTTTATGATATTTTGTGGCTGTGACTAACATTTGCTTTGCAGTTCCCAACATGGCAGGTCAAGCTCAAGATGATCAACAAAGTAAAAAGAGCGACCAACCCAGCTGGTTATCAGTTTTGAGCCGGGGTGCTGCTGGGAAATCTGTGGATCCCCCTAACAAAAAAACGGAAGGTCGCAGAAGAGCAGCCAAAGAAGCCTTATGTTGAGAAAGCCAAGGCAGTGTTGACGAGTCGAAGGGGAAACCGGATAAGGGGAACCCGATTGTTCCTCCGGCGATTCCGGCTGTTATCATGCCTCCACCATCTTCTGGGGTTTCCAAGCATGTTCTTTGGAAATTAGGGATAACTAACCCTCTGCGAGATGCTATTTGCCCTCCTAAAATATTTTTCAATTCCTTATCTTTTACTGCGACGCAGATCAAGGAATTGGAGGATATGAAGATAGGTTGCATGAAGATGTCGGCTATGGTCCGACCTTTGTTGTCGTTGAAAAACGACTATCTCCGTACCTTCAATGACTTAACGACTTGTCGGGTAGAGAAGTCGAAGGTTTCGGCCGACTTGAAGTTGGCGAAGGAGGAGTGATATGCGATCAGCATATAGGAAATTACAAGGCAAAAAGAAGAAGAAAATGACTCAATCAATGCAAGAAAGGCAGAGAAAAAGAGTAAAAACATCCAAAGTCTGAATATCAAGGAAGATACACAAAAGAAGGCAAAAACATTGCAAAAGACCTAGGTTCCCACGCTCAGAGCGCGGGGATGGCGCTCTGAGCGCGGGAGAAGAAAAATTGGCAGAAGATCCCGCGCTGAGAGCGCGAGATCCGCGCCATCAGCGCGGGAGAAGAAAAATTGGCAGAAACTCCCACGCTGACAGCGCGGGAGTGGCGCTGTCAGCGTGGGAAGCGCGAAAGGATGTGAATTCAAATTCACAAATTAGGTCAAAAGTCTCTTATAAAAAGAGACTCAACCTTTGAAGGAAGACACATCTGATATAGACCACAAAACCTAGAGGAGCAGATCCGGCTGAAGGAGGAAGACGTTCTTCGTGTTCGTCGTTCCGTTCTTGTACTTTTCTTCTATTTTTATTTTCAGTTCATGTTGAAATCAGATCAGCGATCATGATGTTGATTGGCTAGATCTATTTCTGTAGTCAGGGGCATGATCCCTTTGTGAACAATTGTTACAAGGATTGAATCATTATATGTATTGATTTTAATATATTTCATCTTTATCTTGCGCGTATTGATATTATTTCTGTTAGATCTGATCAACCTAATAGGGAATGATATTCTGGGGATCAGGGTTCGCAATAGGAATATTGGAATACTGATCCTGAAAGGGGATAAAGATGACTCTCCATGCATGTTCTAGGGATAGACTTGTATGGATTGCAGTCGTGGGATTTATCTACATAATGCTTATTTTCAGGCGGGATTACTAAGGGATTAGGGTTCCAACTGAAGTAAAGGGTTAGATCACCAAGGGATTGAGATCTAACTAATTATTTCTAAAAGATGATAATTTGTCTGAATTGTTAATTTCGATAAGTATTGTGAATCAATCCAAAGTAAAATTGGGAACAATTGGTGAATGTACCCTGGCTACAGTCTTCTTCATCACTTCTTCTTCAAAAACATTTTCTGCATTTATTTTAAGTCTTTTTCATAAAAACCTAAAAATAAGTCTTTATATTTTGTTTACCATAGTGTGAGAACACGAATCAATTAATCTAAATTAAGAGGACTGGTTATAGTAGTAATTGTTTTCCAATCCCTGTGGAGACGATCTTATTTATCACTTTATTACTTGGAACGATCGGTACACTTGCCGATTACGCAACAAGTTTTTGGCGCCGTTGCCGGGGATTGTGTTTTCAATATTACAAATAACCGTAGATTCTTGAGATTAGATTCCTATTCTTTATTTTTTTTATCTTGTTTTGTGTTGTTCAGGTGCTACTAATAATTTTCTCTGATTTTTATGCGAGGTAGACTTCCGCCTAAAGACTTTGTAATAGATTCTGAAATTACAAGGACAGAAAAGCAACTAAGGAAGGCTGCTAGACAGATCATTTGGGAAGATTTGAAGCACATACCTTTACAACCAATTCAAGAGATGGCAGAAAACAACAATGCTGGTCATGGACGAGGAGGAAATGCCAACAATCAACCTCCAAGACTGTTGAATACAATTCTGACTCCAGTATTCAATAGGGCCAATTCAAGCATAGTCAGGCCAAATATGGAGGCCAACAATTTTGAACTCAAGCCATCATTAATTTCTTTGGCGGAAAGGGTTCAATTTTCTGGTGCTGATGATGAAGATCCACATGAGTTTATAGACCGATTCTTGATGGTCTGTGATACAACCAAACACAATGGAGTATCTACAGATGCTATCAGGCTTCGGTTGTTCCCTTTCGCTGTTAAGGGAAAAGCATTGAGGTGGATCGAACGACAGCCAGCAAACAGCATCCTTACATGGGAAGATTTGTCCAGCAAATTCTTTGATCATTTCTTCTCCATGGAGAAATATAATCAGCTGGTGAATGAAATCACAAACTTTCGCCAGTTGGAAGGAGAATCACTCTGTGCAACATGGAACAGATTCCAGGAACTAAACAGGAAATGTGCACATTACGAAGGAGATGATGACAGAAAAGTGGTGATATTCTTCAATGGAATCACCCCTGAAACAAGGATGATAATAAATAGTGCCGCTGGAGGTTCTATTCAGGAAAGCACATCTGAGCAGGCTATTGAGTTAATCAAAAAGCTTGCAAGAAATGAAAATGAAAGTGTGCTAGTTCCCACACAAAGGGCAGTAACAAAACCAACAGATAGTGATGTAATATCATTATCTAAAAAGTTTGACAGTTTAAGTGAAAAATTTGACAAGTTTCAAGTGTCAAAGGTTCAAACAACTCCATTGATTTGTGACCAATGCCAAGAAAGTCATGAATCCAGTGAGTGTCCAAATCCATCATCCGAAGATTCATTGCAACAATTACAGGTGAATGGGATCTGGTACGATCAGCGTCCTCAACAACAAAATTTTCAGCAAAATCAGAATTTCCCTGGTGGTAACAACAATTTTCAACGGAGGACTCAAGGATCAGGTATGGATTTTGTAACAGCCCGTGTTAACCCGGATTGTTAACATACTATCGTATTAAGCCACGCTTAATTAAAATGCGGAATAACTTTTTCTTTAATTCAATTATGACGTCATTAACCTTAGCCAACTTGATTACTTAATCATTTTCATAAAATACTGCCTGTATGTAAATTGCAAGACAACTAACTGAAATACCTCATGAATAAATATAAAGTGAGTATCTAAAGCCGCAGGACTACAACACATAGCCTGGGTCAAAATCCTGATACGTTAATTACAACTTCAATTAAAAGACAATAACAAAACCATGTGGCATGGACAAACCCCATGCTCACCAAATAAGGCACAATGCCCAACCACAGTCTCAATGTAATCATAAGCATAAACATAAACATAAACAACAGTCAAATCCAGCATATCATAATATCAACTCAGCTCTGGCCTCCTGCCACCTGAGCCCTCAACATTACCTGATCCTGAAATAAGCGTCCCCAAACGTGGGGTGAGATCTCTAAACAAGAAATCTCAGTAAGACAAGGGGTCCTCAAGGATCTTCCACCCCAAGCTCACTTACATGTGTAATATAAGTTCAAAAACAGTATTTACAATATAAGTTCCAAAACTATGCGACGCAGCAGATAATCATGCCATGTGTGTTTATCAAATCTACTCGCCAGAGAAATGTAGGAATACGTCTATACCTACATGAGTACAAGGAACACCGCTTGCACCTCACCCACAGCCTCACCATCTTGTATGTACTACATACTCAGGCTTACCGTATAGGTGGACACCACATGCATCTCATAAAAGCACATTGCATATAAATAGCTCAACAGCATTTCCAAAACATTAAAGCATGTAACACAGCATGCATAAACCCATCCCCATGGGACATGGTGGAACAACAAAATGGCTAAACCGAGGACACGAAAGCTTACCTTGCAAGCTAGCTATCCAAGCCAAGAGTCCAACCACTCTCAAGTCCAAAAACAGCAGTATCACAATCTGATATGGACCAGTAATACATCAATATTTATGCATCATAAGCATACAACTTAAAGACTACGCCTTTCCTTTACGTTTTACGTCTTAAGGCTTCCAACAAAGCCATAAGCCCTTAATCATATGATTCTGACTTAGTTCATTAATTACCTAAGTTCAACTTCCTTAATCTAGGGTCCACAAACACCCAATAGCTTACTGTTCACACAGCACGGCTACTGTTCTGTGAAAACCCAGGATATCCGGATATCTCAGGGAACATATCCGGATATGCCATATCCGGATATCACACTGGCCATATCCGGATATATCATATCCGGATACCCAGATCCCACATCCGAATATGGATATCCGGATACCATATCCGGATATGCATATCCGGATACCATATCCGGATACTGATATCCAGATATCTGTTCGACAAATATCCGGATATCTCACGACAGAATGCAGTTTTTGCATTTCGTGAATATCCAACCCAAAGATTCAACTTTTAACACATGTACACGTTAAAGCATGCATCTTTAATCTATTTTAGGTTCATGTTCATTATACCTTCTTGTTTACTCATTAAACATGGCCAAGACATCAACTTTAAGCATTAAAACTTAAGATCAAAGGTGAGGGAACTTACCCCAAGTTGAAAACAGAGTAGGGTGTGCTCTTGGAGCTCTCCCAAGACACTTCAAACTCAGCCTAAGTAGGAGCACGAAGATGACACCACAAAGATGGGTTCTTGCACCACAAGATGGCTCCTTGGCACCACCAATGCCAAGCCAAAGGTTCAAGTCACTCAAACTCACCAACTCAGCCCACCAACCTCACACACAGCAGCTGGAACACAGCCAAGAATACTCCTTTCACTCTCACAAGGATGATCACAAGTGTTTATGAAGAGGAAAGGGAAGGAACCAAGCAAAGGGGAAGACTTGGCTTCAAGAATGGTGAGGGAGGCAATGGAATAGTGTTTTCCATACAAGGCAGCAGCCACTCACGTAGGGTATGGATTTTCCTAGGGTTTTGTGCCCTTAACATGTATATAAATAGCCAAAACCACATAAACACGCAGTATTAGCCTTAATAGCAAAGTAAAAGATCTTGATCCCAAACTTCGGAATCTAGACCTAGGCACTTTTCTAAGATTTGTCATATTTTTATTTTATTTTGCGGAGCACCTTTCCGGTACGCGCTTTTCCATAGCCAGTATCAGTTCTGGCATCAGATTACGTTATTTTGACTTGAAACTTATTTTACAAGTCCTACATAATATTCTAGTAATTATCATGCATTCGTTATAATTTTCCGGGATACTTTTCTGGTACGCATTTATACCGGGTAGCAGAACCGGTATCTGCGCTTTTCTTCCGAAAAGCGACTTTCAGCATTTTTACTCATTCAATATAATTATTTAAGCCCAATAATAATTATTAAGGTCAATTATGGAATTATTTCCTAATTATCATAATTAATTCACTAATTACCTTAATTAGCGGTGCAGGTTCTTACATTCACCCCACCTTTTTAAGGATTTTGTCCTCAAAATCAGAAACATACCTGTCTCGAAAGTCGGGATACTGACGGAGAAGCTCATCCTCTCGCTCCCATGTGCACTCCTCGGGACTACGCCCAGTCCACTGCACCTTGACCATCGGAATGATCTTGCTTCTAAGCTTTTTCTCGCCTCGATCGAGAATCTTGAGTGGTCCGACGGGAGTCTTTAGGTTCTCCCGAACCTCCACATCATCCGGCTGCACCACGTGCGAAGGATCTGCTATGTACTTTCGAAGCTGAGTGTAACATCCCACATAATTAGTAAAATACATAAGTGTTATATTATATAGATGCATGTGTATGTTTGTTGGTTTGCGAAATTACATGGCCTTATCCTTGGATGAGACTAAGGTAAGTATTTAAATTAAATCATAGGAGGGTGCATATGTAGGCATGTGAAATTTAAATCATATGAGTAAGTTGATTGTGTGTATAAGGCCTTGGTGTTTATTGGACTTGGGGAAGTGGGCTAGTATGTGTGGACTTGTCACCTTAGGCTTATTTTGTTGGATTTCCCTTGAGTGGCCGATGGCCCAATGGTCCTTGGACCTATCCTATTCAGCCCAAAGTTGTACCCACTTTTACCTCCCCTAAGCCTTGTCCAACAAGGCTATCTTGTGTAGCAAGAAACACTCACATGGCTAGATGTATTCCCTCCTCATTTCATGCGCATAAGAGAGTAAATGGGACTTGGAAAATCTGCCAACTTTCCCCTTGCATGACCGCCACATCACCTTAGCTTGTGTACCATTTGAATTCAACTTCATTGCATGGAAGACACATGTACTCCTTAGCATTATTTTGGGCTGCATCTTTCCTCATTTTGGCGCACATGGAGAGGTCATAGATCAGATTTTTCTATGACACAAAACTGCCTAACTTGTTGACTTGGAGAACCACCTTACACCTTCCATCATGAGGCTGAAATATGCAGATTTCTGCATGCTTTTGGCAGTCCATCATGAACCAAATCTGTCCCTTGCCCCCACATGCAACAAAAGAAGGATTTTGGGGCTGCAACCTCCTCATCATATGCGCACAAGGGCAGCTTCAAATCAGATTTTTGGCTGCCACAAAGCTGTCTTGCTTGTTTGTGTTAAAAAAGTTCTGACTTAGGTAGCAATCAGATCTGAACCTCTCCTCTCCTCACTCCTTGCATGCGCATAGTGTATATTAGAAGCAACCCCTTGCTTGTTTTGACCAAGTGTGCAGTCCCACCTTCACAAGAAACCAGATTTTGCCATAATGTTGCATCATTGCAACCCCTCCTCACTTTCTCTTTAAGTTTGCGCACAAGAGGGACTCTCCCTCACTTTGCACAAGTGCAGCCAACATCTCCTCCTCCTCCTCACTCTCCTAGCCGAACATACAAGCCCTCTTGGAGAAAGAAAGACTAAGCTAACTCACCTTCCCTCACACTCACACAGCCGTGGCTCAAGAACACCAAGCAAGTGCAAGCTCTTCTCCTCTCTTTCCCTCACTGTCCAGCCTTGTTCCTCACACTTGGAAGCTGTCCAAGATTGTCCCTCCTCACCATTTATGCGCATAGATCATCTCCTAGGAAGTGTGGACTTGTTGTTGGTAGAACTAGAAAGGTGTGGTGTGTGCGCAAGAAGTGTGTGCTACAAGAGGTAAGCCTAGAACTTAGACCTTTTACATTGTGTGAAACTATGTGTGCATGAGATGTCTACTTGGTTCTATTTGTGTTGGATTCTTGAATGAGCATGGTGAAGGAATAAGGATGGAGTTACTTGATGATACTTGTGTATTTTCATTATTGCATGAGATTTTCTTTAAGCCTTATAGCACATTGCATGATATAATGGAATGAAAGTCCCATGGTTATGTTTGAGTTAATGCCACTGTTTTGGAATGAATCTACCACTGTTTTGAGGATGCATATGCCACTGTTTCGGTTTGACAAGAGCACCATCTTGATGCCACTGTTTTGTATAAAAGTGCCACTGTTTTGAGGTTGCATATGCCACTGTTTCGGTTGGACAAGATCACCATTTTGATGCCACTGTTTCTGCACACAATACTCACTGTTTTAGTCCATAATATGCCACTGTTTCTGCATAAAATGCTCACTATTTTAATGCTACACATGTCACTGTTTTGCACCAAAAATACTCACTGTTTTAGTACTTAATGAGCCACTGTTTCTGCATAAAATAACCACCATATTGATGTTCAAACACCACTATTTATGCCACTGTTTTAATGTCCAAAAATCATGATTTATGCCACTGTTTTAATGCTCAAAAACCACCAATTATGCCACTGTTTCAATGTTCAAATATCACCACTAATGTCACTATTTTGGATGTTCAAATGTACCATTCATGCCACTGTTTTGATGCACAAATAACACTACTTATGCCACTGTTTTAATGTTCAAATGCCACTGTCTAATGCTACTGTTTTGCCACTGTTTTGAGGTCCAAGATGTCACTGTTTCTGTTTTAAAACGTTCACTGTTCTGCTGTAAGGTGTTATTGTTTTCCTACTGTAAAACGTCACTGGTTCTGTCCACTGTTTTTAAGTAAAACGTCACTGTTTCTGCCCACTGTTTTTAAGTAAAATGTCACTGTTTCTGCCCACTGTTTTAAGGAAAACGTCACTGTTTTCTGCTCACTGTTTTAAGAACAAACGTCACTGTTTTCTGCTGTAAGACGCTGCTGTATGCTCACTGTTTTTCTGCTGTAAAACACTGCTGTATGCTCACTGTTTTCCACTGTAAAATGCTGCTGTATGCTCACTATTTCTGCCGTAAATCGCCGCTGTAAATGATTGGTTGTAATTGATTTAGGTGTGCATAAGAAGTGAGATACCTCGCTGCGGTTTGGTATTGTTTAAGGCACACAAGGTAAGTGTCAGGCGATATTACCTAATGTGACTATTGACTACTGGTATAAAGTTGTGACATGATGCTCCATATTCCGTAAAAGTAATATGTTCCTTATTATGAAAGAAAACTGCCAAAAATGTGTCGTGATGGCTATGGAAATGTGCCGTGATGGCTATATGATTATGAGGTAAAGACGTTATGTGGCAGCATAACGCATATGACAAGTATATGTGTCGTGATGGCTATATGAAAGGTATATAAGCATGCACCTTACATCATACCGCATTTTTGTACGTTTTGTGTGTGAAAGCATAGCATGGCATGCATGTACCAAGATCATATAGGCCTTGTTTTTAGAATAGTTATGTACAGGACCATGTGTTTGAGCAAGCATCATATAGGCATCCCCAAGGTACCGGGGTATGGGACACTTGGCATCAGTCCGCATAGGCCCACAGTTGGAATCCACAGGGAGCTCAGGTGCCAAGGTATATTTGATTCCACTGTGAAGTGCGCGCACGACGGTGCTAAAAGCGCAAAGGAAAGGCGTTATATACGCAATATATGAATATGATGAAAAGGAAAGGCGTTATAAACGCAATATATATGAATATGATGAAAAGGAAAAAGGAAAAGGAACAAGGATATGTTGAAGTGACTGTTTATGATTTTGTGCCTAGTTAATACTGTTATATTATTGGTTTTGTTGCCACACTACTGGGATTTTTCTCACCCCTTCGGGGCTGCTATTTTCCAAAATGGCAGGAGGACGTAAAAGCATTTGAAGACGGGATATTTGCTGTTGCTTGCTGATGAATGGACTTGTTCTGTTGCTGTTTGATTGATTGGATGACTGTAATGATTAATATTTTGGTACTCTTGGATGACTGTAGACTTTATCATCTCTATTTTTACCTTGAACTTTTATGAACAGCGACGGTTTTGGAAAACGTTTGTGAAAGGAATTTTTGAAAGACTTAAGTGCTGAAATTTTTGCAGTGCACCTTACGGGTGAAGATTTTATGAGCAAACGAACTCTGATTTACTATTATTTTATATGCACGCGAAGCCCCAAACGTGCTCTTTCTAAATCATTTGAAACATTTTTTATCATCCAAACAGAGGTGATAAGAATTGTAGAAACGCTTTTCGGGTTTGAATTTATCGCATAAGAATCTTTGTTAGCTTATGTGACGTAACGACTCTAATTCCGCTTAGCAAACGACTCTCTTGGATGCATACAAGGGAGGGCGTTACACTGAGACACGTGAAATACGTCGTGGATGTTGGCTAGGTTCGGAGGTAAGGCAAGTCGATAGGCAACTGATCCTACTCTACCAAGGATCTGGTAGGGCCCAATGAACCGCGGGCTCAACTTCCTCACTCCGAGTGCCCGTCCAACACCGGTGACAGGTGAAAGTTTCACAAACACGTGCTCACCCTCACTGAACTCCAGTGGTTGATGCTTGACATCATAGTAGCTTTTCTGGCGATTCTGCGCCTGCTTCAACTTTTCCCTGATCATCTGGATCTGCTGGGTAGTATCTTGGACAAAGTCCAAGCCAAATAGCTCTTTATCTCCAACCTCAGACCAGCAGGTAGGAGTCCGACACCTCCTACCATACAGCGCCTCGTAGGGTGCCATGCCCAGACTAGCATGAAAACTGTTGTTCTACGAGAATTCTACCAACGTAAGGTACCTATCCCATGCAGAGCCCTGCTCCAACGTGCAAGCTCTCAACATGTCCTCCAATGTCTGGATGGTCTGCTCAGTCTGTCCGTCAGTCTGAGGGTGATAGGCGGTACTCAATCTCAACTGCGTACCAAAAGCCTCCTGCAGCGCCTCCCAGAACCGAGATGTGAACTTCGGGTCCCTATCACTGATGATACTCTCGGGCACCCCGTGAAGCCTCACAATCTCGCGGACATATAGCTTCGCCAACTGCTCTGTAGTGAAGCTCACCTTCACTGGAAGAAAATGGGCATACTTGGTCAATCTGTCCACTATGACCCAAATAGAGTCACAACCAGCCTGAGTTTTAGGCAATCCCACCACGAAGTCCATGGAAATACTCTCCCACTTCCACTGTGGAATTTCAAGAGGTTGAAGTTTACCAGACGGTTTCTGGTGCTCAATCTTTACTTTCTGACATATAAGGCATTTGGACACGTAGACCGCTATGTCCTTCTTCATGCCCGGCCACCAAAAGTTTCTCTTTAAGTCCTGATACATTTTCCTGGCACCAGGGTGGATAGTAAACTGGCCCTTATGAGCCTCTGCCATAACCTCTTCGGTCAATGGCCCTCGAGGAATAACAATCCTCTTCTGGAATAGCAGCAATCCATCCTCGTTCCAAGACAAACCGTCCTGGTTCTTCACATAATCAAGGCACTCTCTTTGCACTTGCGTCTCTTTAATCCTTTCCATCAGCTCATTAATCACTTCTGCTGTTTCCATTTCGAGCAGTGCGCCCCCAAACAAGGAGTTCACTCTCAAGTCTCTGAACTTTTCGATTACCTCGTAGTCGCTCATCATCAAGCTGGATAAGCTCACGGATTTCCGACTCAAAGCATCGGCTACCACATTGGCCCTGCCAGGATGGTACCTCAACTCAAAGTCGTAGTCCTTCAAGAACTCCATCCATCTTCGCTGTCTCATGTTCAACTCCTTCTGGTCAAACATATACTTCAGACTCTTGTGATCACTGAATACAGCAAACTTCATGCCAAACAAGTAATGCCTCCAAATCTTGAAAGCAAAAACAATGGCTGCCAACTCCAAGTCGTGAGTCGGGTAGTTCTCCTCATGAGATTTCAACTGTCTTGAAGCATAGGCAACAGCTTTCCCTTTCTGCATCAACACACAGCCTAGCCCCTTCCCAGAGGCATCGCAGTATAACTCAAACTGTTCCGCAGGATCAGGAAGGACTAACACAGGAGCAGTAGTCAGTCTCTCCTTCAACTCCTGGAAACACTCCTCACACTCATGTGTCCACACGAATGGAGTCTCCTTTCGGGTAAGGCGAGTCATCGGTAGCACCATCTTGGAGAATCCCTCTATGAACCTCCTATAGTACCCTGCCAAACCCAAGAAGCTTCTCACTTCTGTAACCGTCTTGGGCCTCTCCCAATCCATCACGGCCTCAATCTTGTTAGGATCAACTGCAACTCCATCAGCGGAAATCACATGACCCAGAAATTTCACCGCCTTGAGCCAAAACTCACATTTTGACGGCTTAGCATATAGCTTTTTCTCTTTCAACACTTGCAAAACGATCTTCAAGTGCTCAGCATGCTCCCCCTCCGTCTTGGAGTAAATTAAGATGTCGTCAATGAAGACGATCACAAACTGATCCAGGTACGGCTGGAAGATCCTGTTCATGTAGTCCATGAACACCGCGGGTGCATTTGTGAGTCCAAACGGAATCACCAAGTACTCATAATGCTCGTACCTTGAGCGAAACGCTGTCTTTGGGACATCCTCCGGCTTTACCCGTATTTGATGGTAACCGGACCGGAGATCGATCTTGGAATATACGCAAGCACCCCTGAGCTGATCCAGCAAATCATCAATGCGTGGAAGAGGATACTTGTTCTTGATTGTCACCTTGTTCAACTGTCTGTAGTCGGTGCACAACCGCATGGTCCCATCTTTCTTTTTCACAAAAATGACCGGTGCTCCCCAGGGAGACACACTCGGCCGAATGAAATCTTTTGCTGAAAGCTCCTCAATATGCTTCTTCAGCTCCGCCAACTCTGGTGGCGACATCCGGTATGGAGCCAACGATATAGGCCCCACTCCAGGCAATAAGTCTATGGAGAACTCTATCTCCCTCTGCGGTGGAAACTCAGGAATCTCCTCGGGAAACACCTCGAGGAATTCCCTCACCACAGGAATGCCAGTGAGATCCTCCTGTGTCCCACTCACCAAACCTCCCAACATGACATAGCCAAATGCCCCTGCTCTCAAGGCCCTCCTCGCCTGCAGGACTGAAATGAACGGTGAGGAACTGGCTGTGGACCCACTCGGAGACATCACCACTCTCTTGGCACAGCAATCAATCAATGCACAGTTTCTGTACAACCAATCCATGCCCAGAATAATCTCCAGGTTGGCCATCGGCAATCCTATCAGATCTACCGAGAAGTCACGGCCATCCCACTGAAATGCTACATCGCGATGAACAGTGGAGGTCAAACATTTTTCTCCGGTGGCGGTGGTCACCCGCATCGGTGGAGAAAGCACATCACTGGGCAACTCAAGCCCCACAGCAATAGGGGTAGCAACAAAAGAGTGCGTTGCCCCGGAATCAAACAGCACATCAACAGCTGAACCACCAATGGTAACAGTACCTCTGACCAGGTTCGGAGCTCTGTCCGACTGCTGACGATCAAGTGTGTAAACTCGCCCCGAAGTAGGTGGCATGGCTGGTGCCCCAGTAGGAACCATCTGCAATGGCACAGCCTGCACTGCAGCAACTCTCGCCGTCGGGCAATCTCTGGAATAGTGGCCCTCCTTGCCACACTGGAAGCATATCAGCTGCCCGGTAGAACACGGTCCAAAATGTGACTTTCCGCATCCCGAGCATCTGGGAGCAGGAGGTCTAGCTGCGTTCCCCTGAGTAGCAGTCTTTTTAAATTGGTTTGGCGCTTGCTTAGCCGCCAACTGTTTGCCCTTGCCCTTGTTTGCAAAATTTCTGTTCCTCCAGGGAGTGGAACCGCCGGTACCCTGTGGCACCTCAATCTTGGCCTTCTTTGCCAGACTCGCACGGCAATAGTCCTCAATGTCGCGGCACTGCTGTATTAAAGCTCCGAAGTCTCTCGAAGCAGAACCAGCAAGATGTCCAACAATGTCCTCATTCAGTCCCCTCCGGAACTTAGCCGCAAGAAAAACAGGAGTCGGTCTCGCCATGCGGAAATAAGCGAACTTGACCAGCTCATTAAACTTGGCCAGGTACTCGTCAATAGACAGCGAGCCCTGTACCAACTGGTCAAACTCTCCCTGCTTCCTCTCCTGTGAGTCATAAGGAAAGTACTGACCCAGAAAGCACTCCTCGAAGAATGGCCAGGTCATCACACGGCCCTGCATCTCGTAGATGTGAGAAAGGTTGGTCCACCACTCATGGGCCTCGCCCTCTAGCATGTAAGTGGCGAACAACAGCTTCTGCGGATCGGTGCACTGCATGATCCGGAAGATCTTATCCAACGCCTGTAGCCATCTGGCAGCAGCAATGGGATCATAAGATCCGTCGAAAGAAGGTGGCTTATGCTTGCGGAAAGCATTCAGCCGGCGATCGATTTCGTCACGATCCTCAGCAAATACGGGGATGGTCTGCATAGCCCCCGTCAAGTGACTGCCCTCACCCATCTGACTCTGGGTGTCCTCCTGTTGACTAGGCGGAGGTGGAGGCGGTGGCGGCGGTGGAGGTGGTGGAGGACACTGGCCAGCAGCAGGACCAGCCCTCAACTCCTCCAACATGACCCTCATCATAGTCATGTTGGCCATCCGGTTCTCCTCCAGAACCTCTGCCGTGGCTCGCCGGTTCGCATCTCGAATAGCGTCCAGCATCGCCTGGTTTGCCAACCTCGTGGCTTCCTGGTCGGCTAGTCGGGCCGCCTGCATCTCAGCCAATGCAGCCAGGATAGGATCCGATTGATCCTCGCTCGTACTAGGATTCCTCCTTGGTGGCACCATGACTCTGCACAAGTTACACAAAGAATGAGTTGATCAGGCCCACGCCATGTGGTCACATATGCATCATCATAACACACACCAATCAGAGAGAACGCCAAGTAGACACGCAACGAACATCCTAAGTTATTGCAATACATACAGGCTTTTCCCTAGAAAGTGCTCTGATACCATAAAATGTAACAGCCCGTGTTAACCCGGATTGTTAACATACTATCGTATTAAGCCACGCTTAATTAAAATGCGGAATAACTTTTTCTTTAATTCAATTATGACGTCATTAACCTTAGCCAACTTGATTACTTAATCATTTTCATAAAATACTGCCTGTATGTAAATTGCAAGACAACTAACTGAAATACCTCATGAATAAATATAAAGTGAGTATCTAAAGCCGCAGGACTACAACACATAGCCTGGGTCAAAATCCTGATACGTTAATTACAACTTCAATTAAAAGACAATAACAAAACCATGTGGCATGGACAAACCCCATGCTCACCAAATAAGGCACAATGCCCAACCACAGTCTCAATGTAATCATAAGCATAAACATAAACATAAACAGCAGTCAAATCCAGCATATCATAATATCAACTCAGCTCTGGCCTCCTGCCACCTGAGCCCTCAACATTACCTGATCCTGAAATAAGCGTCCCCAAACGTGGGGTGAGATCTCTAAACAAGAAATCTCAGTAAGACAAGGGGTCCTCAAGGATCTTCCACCCCAAGCTCACTTACATGTGTAATATAAGTTCAAAAACAGTATTTACAATATAAGTTCCAAAACTATGTGATGCAGCAGATAATCATGCCATGTGTGTTTATCAAATCTACTGGCCAGAGAAATGCAGGAATACGTCTATACCTACATGAGTACAAGGAACACCGCTTGCACCTCACCCACAGCCTCACCATCTTGTATGTACTACATACTCAGGCTTACCGTATAGGTGGACACCACATGCATCTCATAAAAGCACATTGCATATAAATAGCTCAACAACATTTCCAAAACATTAAAGCATGTAACACAGCATGCATAAACCCATCCCCATGGGACATGGTGGAACAACAAAATGGCTAAACCGAGGACACAAAAGCTTACCTTGCAAGCTAGCTATCCAAGCCAAGAGTCCAACCACTCTCAAGTCCAAAAACAGCAGTATCACAATCTGATATGGACCAGTAATACATCAATATTTATGCATCACAAGCATACAACTTAAAGACTACGCCTTTCCTTTACGTTTTACGTCTTAAGGCTTCCAACAAAGCCATAAGCCCTTAATCATATGATTCTGACTTAGTTCATTAATTACCGAAGTTCAACTTCCTTAATCTAGGGTCCACAAACACCCAATAGCTTACTGTTCACACAGCACGGCTACTGTTCTGTGAAAACCCAGGATATCCGGATATCTCAGGGAACATATCCGGATATGCCATATCCGGATATCACACTGGCCATATCCGGATATATCATATCCGGATACCCAGATCCCACATCCGAATATAGATATCCGGATACCATATCCGGATATGCATATCCGGATACCATATCCGGATACTGATATCCGGATATCTGTTCGACAAATATCCGGATATCTCACGACAGAATGCAGTTTCTGCATTTCGTGAATATCCAACCCAAAGATTCAACTTTTAACACATGTACACGTTAAAGCATGCATCTTTAATCTATTTTAGGTTCATGTTCATTATACCTTCTTGTTTACTCATTAAACATGGCCAAGACATCAACTTTAAGCATTAAAACTTAAGATCAAAGGTGAGGGAACTTACCCCAAGTTGAAAACAGAGTAGGGTGTGCTCTTGGAGCTCTCCCAAGACACTTCAAACTCAGCCTAAGTAGGAGCACGAAGATGACACCACAAAGATGGGTTCTTGCACCACAAGATGGCTCCTTGGCACCACCAATGCCAAGCCAAAGGTTCAAGTCACTCAAACTCACCAACTCAGCCCACCAACCTCACACACAGCAGCTGGAACACAGCCAAGAACACTCCTTTCACTCTCACAAGGATGATCACAAGTGTTTATGAAGAGGAAAGTGAAGGAACCAAGCAAAGGGGAAGACTTGGCTTCAAGAATGGTGAGGGAGGCAATGGAATAGTGTTTTCCATACAAGGCAGCAGCCACTCACGTAGGGTATGGATTTTCCTAGGGTTTTGTGCCCTTAACATGCATATAAATAGCCAAAACCACATAAACACGCAGTATTAGGCTTAATAGCAAAGTAAAAGATCTTGATCCCAAACTTCGGAATCTAGACCTAGGCACTTTTCTAAGATTTGTCATATTTTTATTTTATTTTTCGGAGCACCTTTCCGGTACGCGCTTTTCCATAGCCAGTATCAGTTCTGGCATCAGATTATGTTATTTTGACTTGAAACTTGTTTTACAAGTCCTACATAATATTCTAGTAATTATCATGCATTCGTTATAATTTTTCGGGATACTTTTCCGGTACGCATTTATACCGGGTAGCAGAACCGGTATCTGCGCTTTTCTTCCGAAAAGCGACTTTCAGCATTTTTACTCATTCAATATAATTATTTAAGCCCAATAATAATTATTAAGGTCAATTATGGAATTATTTCCTAATTATCATAATTAATTCACTAATTACCTTAATTAGCGGTGCGGGTTCTTACAGATTTCAAAACTAACAATAATTATACTCAATCTTCACAGACTCAGCAAAAAGAGCCAGCCGAGTGGGAAAAAGCTTTCGCTCAAATGGCTAAGGCTTCCAATGATATGGCTCAGCATACCAATGCTCTCATGGAAGAAACAAGAGCCAACAATAAAAACACAAATGCTTCCATTAAAAATCTGGAGAATCAGATAGGCCAGCTGGCCAAACAATTCTCAGAAAGAATTCCAGGTACCTTTCCAAGCAATACAGTCAACAATCCAAAGGATGACTGTATGGCTGTTACAACAAGAAGTGGTAAGATACTAACAGTTCCAACAAAACCACCTATGAAGTTGGAAAAAGGGAAAGAGGAACAAGAGAAGGAAGCAATGGAACCAGAGATTGAGGTAATTATAACAGAAAAAGAAAAGGAAGTCAGGATTGAAAAAGAGCAGGTTGCAGAACAACCAGTAGTGGCAAAAGAAAAGCATGAGTTAAGCCACGAATATGTTATGTCTAAAGCACCCTATCCAGAAAGATTCAAGAAGGGAGCCTACAACAAACATTATGATAGATTCTTGGACATTTTCAAGAAACTACATATCAATATTCCTTTTGCGGAAGCCCTAGCAAATATGCCGGGGTATGCAAAATTCATGAAGGATCTTTTATCCAAGAAACAAAAACTACAGGAATGCCAAACTGTAACACTCACTGAAGAGTGTAGTGCTTTTATCCAGCAGAAAATTCCAGATAAACTGAGTGATCCAGGAAGTTTTAATATTCCTATTGCTATTGGTGATATTGGCATTGGGAAAGCTTTATGTGATCTCGGGGCTAGCATTAATCTAATGCCCTTATCAGTCTACAAATCGTTGGGGATTGAGGAATTGAAACCCACCGAGGTATCACTCCAATTAGCTGACAGATCCGTAAGAAAACCTAATGGTATCATAGAAGATATTCTTGTCAAGGTTGATAAGTTTATCTTTCCTGCAGACTTTGTGGTATTGGATATGGGAGAAGGGAATGAGAAACCCATGTTATTAGGAAGACCCTTTTTGGCTACAGCCCGAGCCCTAATTGATGTTGAACAAGGGATGATTAAACTAAGAATGAACGATGAGGAAATTATCTACAATGTTTCAGAAGCTATGAAGAGACCGGCTGAGAATAATGATTGTTTCCAAGTTGATTCTGTTCAACATAAGAAAGAACGACCTCAAGAGCTTGATTATGAGTTGAAGGCTCGTGATTATGTACCTTTTGAAAAAGAAGGACTTACTGTAGAGGTACTGAAAGAAAAAGCTGAAGACATAGAGGTTGGTGCCCCTAAAGTTGAGTTGAAGCCATTACCAGACACTTTGAAATATGTGTTTTTGGGAGATGGTAATACTTATCCGGTAATCATCAACAAAGCTCTATCTGAAGGTCAATAAAAGGAGCTGGTGGAAGTTTTAAAAGCTCATAAAATCGCAATAGGATGGTCTATTGCTGATTTAAAGGGCATAAATCCTTCTTTTTGTACACATAAGATTCTCATGGAAAATGATATTAAACCTGTGAGGCAACCACAAAGGAGATTGAACCCAACAATGAAAGAGGTGGTAAGGAAAGAGGTTGTAAAGCTTATTGATGCAGGAATGATTTACCCAATTTCTGATGCTGCCTGGGTAAGTCCGGTTCAAACAGTGCCAAAGAAGGGTGGGGTAACAGTAATTACCAATGCAAAGCAAGAGTTGATCCCAACCAGAACTATCACGGGTTGGAGAATGTGTGTTGATTACAGGAGGTTGAACACAGCTACGCGGAAGGATCATTTTCCACTACCCTTTATTGATCAAATGCTGGAAAGATTGGCGGGCCACTCTTATTATTGCTTCTTGGATGGGTATTCAGGCTACAACCAAATACCAGTAGCTCCTGAAGACCAGGAAAAGACAGCTTTTACTTGCCCATTTGGAGTCTTTGCATACAGAAGAATGCCATTCGGCCTTTGTAATGCACCTGCCACATTCCAAAGGTGCATGCTGTCCATTTTTTCAGATATGGTGGAGAAAGGTCTAAAGGTATTTATGGATGACTTCTCTGTTTTTGGCTCTAATTTTGATTTTTGTTTGAATAATCTATCTAAAGTTCTGAAAAGATGTAATGAGACAAATCTGGTTTTAAATTGGGAAAAGTGCCATTTTATGGTAACTGAAGGTATAGTGCTGGGACACAAAATTTCTAATGCAGGGATTGAAGTTGATAAAGCAAAATTAATGTTAATTGAACAACTTCCCATTCCTGTAAATATAAATGCTGTTAGGAGTTTCCTAGGACATGCAGGTTTTTACAGGCGATTCATCAAGGATTACTCCAAGATTGCTAAACCATTAAGCCAACTCTTGGTGAAAGATTCTGAATTTTTGTTTGATGATGCTTGTTCAAGGGCCTTCCATGTGTTAAAAGAAAAGCTTACTACAGCTCCAGTGCTTACAGCTCCCGATTGGAACCTCCCATTTGAACTCATGTGTGACGCCAGTGCGTATGCAATTGGTGCAGTCCTAGGTCAGCGTAAGGAAAAATTATTACATGTCATTTACTATGCTAGCAAAGTTTTGAATGATGCTCAGATTAATTATGCAACAACTGAGAAAGAAATGTTAGTAGTAGTTTATGCATTGGACAAATTTAGACCTTACTTGTTAGGATCCAAAATTGTTGTTTTTACTGACCATTCTGCTATCAAGTTTTTGATGACTAAGCAGGACGCTAAACCACGATTGTTAAGGTGGATGCTACTTTTTCAAGAATTTGATTTGGAAATTCGGGACAAAATTGGAGTAGAAAACAAAGTGGCTGATCATCTCTCTAGAATCCAGGCAAAAGAACTACAAGATAGTTCAGAAAAAGAAATCAATGATTATTTTCCTGATGAGAAGGTGATGGCAGTCTTTGTTCCCCCATGGTTCGCAGATTTTGCCAACTACAAAGTGGTAAGAGAGTTGCCTCCCAACCTTACAAGGCAACAACAGAAGAAATTTCTGCGAGAAGTAAGGCGTTATTTCTGGGAGGATCCACATCTATATTTCCAATGTGCTGATGGGATCCTTCGCGATGTGTTCCGGAGTTTGAAGTGGGCCAGATTTTATGGCATTGCCATTCTTCTAACTAAAGGACAGGAAATATCTCACGAAAGGATGAGATGCCTCTGAATAATATTTTAGAGGTAGAACTATTTGATGTTTGGGGCATTGATTTTATGGGTCCCTTTCCATCTTCTTATTCTAACCAATATATCCTTGTGGCTGTGGATTATGTCTCTAAGTGGGTAGAAGCCGCTGCTCTTCCCACTAATGATGCTAAGGTGGTTGTAAATTTTCTAAGGAAAAATATTTTTACAAGGTTTGGAGTGCCTCGAGCTATCATTAGTGATGGGGGTACTCACTTTTGTAACAGACATTTTGAGAGTTTGTTGGATAAATATGGAGTGAGACACAGGATAGCCACACCATATCATCCTCAAACTAGTGGGCAAGTGGAAGTCTCCAATAGAGAGATAAAAAGAATCCTAGAAAAGACAGTAGGGATTTCTAGGAAAGATTAGGGCCAAAAAGCTTGATGATGCACTTTGGGCATACAGGACTGCATTCAAAACTCCAATCGGCATGTCACCTTATCAGTTGGTGTATGGCAAACCTTGTCATTTACCAGTGGAGTTAGAACACAAAGCTTTGTGGGCCACAAGGTTTTTAAATTTTGAACTATCCGAAGCCCAAAAGAAGAGAATATTGCAGCTAAATGAGCTAGATGAGTACAGAAGAACTGCTTATGAAAGTGCACAAATTTATAAAGAAAAGACAAAGCAGTGGCATGATAGCAGGATCAAGCACAAAGAGTTTGCACCTGCTCAACAGGTATTATTGTACAATTCTCGATTGAAGTTGTTTACCAGGAAAACTTAAATCTCGTTGGTCTGGTCCCTTTATAGTGAAGAATATATTTCCATATGGCACCATTGAAATCTCTCCCCTGAATGATGAGAGATCCTTTAAAGTAAATGGAAATCGGCTCAAGTTTTACCATGGAGAACCGGTGAATAGAGAGACAATTTCTGTCTCTTTAACTTCACCCGATTAAACATGGTTCCAGTCAGGCTCGTGACATTAAACAAGCGCTTACTGGAGGCAACCAGTGGACATTATCTTCATCTTAAAAAAAAAAAAGGGGTAAGTCCACGCTGATAGCGTGGATGAACAGAAAAGTACAGAAACTACCGCGCTGAGAGCGCGAGATCCGCGCCATCAGCGCGGTAAGTGAAAAAAGGCCAGAGAGTACCGCGCTGAGAGCGCGAGATCCGCGCCATCAGCGCGGTAGGGGAAAAAAGGGCAATGCTAACTGCGCTCACAGCGCGGGAATGGCGCTGCGAGCGCGGAAGTCGCGCCCAATTTTTTTAAAAAGGGGGAAACCCTATTTTTTTTCCCCCACTTTCCAATCTCTCTCTCACGCCGCCACCCTCCCCCCTCTTCCCTTTCCCCTTCTTCTTCTACCCTCCCCCCTCTTTCCTTTCCCCCTCTTTTTCTCTCATTCCCCTCATCTCCACCATCTTCCTCTTTATTTTTCTTTCCTTTTCACACTCACACACATTTC
>JAVKPL010011771.1:0-52938 GCA_032173675.1 Gastrolobium villosum | reverse complement strand
ATTTATTTACGACAAACAAATTTCTACATCTAGTGTCCTTTATTTAATCAAAAGATTGTCTCTAGGACACCCATATGCTAACACTATACCCAGAAAAAAATATATCTATGAAAGACAAAATCCCTCTACCCTCCTTCGTAAAAAAGGCCCTGACCAGCCTCAAATGGCTTAGGTTTGCCACTGATGAACGAGAGATGAATGTCTCGATAGTGGGTGAGTTTTTGTATCAAACAAGGAGGCTGCCTCAAGAGGACTCCATTGACAAGGTCACAGTGAGGGGAAAGCAGGTATCATTCTCCGCCACTACTATCAAGGAAGTACTCTACCTTCCCACCATTTCCAATTGTCCTTACCAAGAATATATAGACAGTAAGGAAGTGTCCAAATTTCTGGGGGACGTGAAGGAGACAATAGCCATTAAGATCCCCACCTACACCAAAGGATCCTTCTGCTAGGGAAGCATGAGGGATGAGGTCAGATTCTGGGCATTTTTTTTCCAACTCTAACCTCACTCCCTCCACTCATGAGGCCATTGTCAAGTGGGCACTCCAAGTCCAAATTTACTACATTATGAGGAATATTCCTTTTGATGCAGTACCTCTTATTTATGACAGTTTGAAGAAGGAGATGAGAAAGACTACTGTTTGCCTTCCCTGCCTAATTACAAAGCTCTGCTTGAGAGCTGGGGTGGAAGCCCACAAGGATGATAAGACGAGGGTAGCATCTGTCATCGATGGCAAGACCTAGAATGGTCTAAAAAGCACATACATTGAGACAACTGAGCCAGTTCCTGAAGAATTCAGACGCACTGTCACCAATGATGATGATGAGGAGACCCCTGAGGTCCCTAAGAAGAAAGCCACCCCTTCGAGATCAACCATTTCTGCCCATGTTCAGGCAAGAAGAACTGTTCCCCCTCCCACCAAGGTGAAAAAAGATGCCCTTGTTGCTACTGAAAGCAAACAGGGCAAGAAGAAGTCACCTGCCAAAGCTCCCCCAAGAAAGGGGGAACGTTCAAGTCAAAGACTGAAGAGAACCTTCAGTAACATCAAAAAGGCAGAGGGAGCATCCTCTGAGAAACACATCACCCTCTCTGATAAAGAGGAGGACAGCGAAGATAATGAGCCTTTGTTAAAAAGGCTGAAGGTTGGGGGGAAGTCAAAATCTACACCAGCTGCCAAGGAGACGTCCCTAAGCAGTTCTGCCACTACGTTCTATAACACCTCACAATTTTAAATTAAGTATTAAAATATTAAATGAGTGATTAAGTGAAGAATTAGTGAAAATCCTAAAGATTAGGCCAAAATACAAAGAAGGAGCAAAACGGTAATTAGCCAATACACAACCCTAGGAAGATAAAAATTGAGTAGAAGGTCTCATATGGTAAAAATAACCATGGAAATTGATTCAGAACGAAAAATTGAGTGGATAGGAAAGTTTCAGAAAAATCAGTGAATAGTGTTTTTCGCGGGTAAAAATACCGCAGTACGATTGCACCGTAAAACGTGCCAGTTGAGTTTTGAGCTCTAGGTTTCAAATATGAGTTATAAATGGCTTATAGAGTTAGGAAATATGATTTTTGGAAATATTTGATGGAATTAAGTCAGTTTGGGGAAGCGTGCCAACGGCGCGCGAAATAGCTTAAAATAGTGTTTTCTCCGAATGACCGGAAAACTCCGGATTCATCTGATAAAGTATAATTAAGGGACAATGGTCAATGTTAAAAATTAGAATTTCTAAATAAGTTTTGAAGTTTTGGACGTTTAGTGAAAGTCAGATGAATTTTAAATCGCGTGAGGTGGCGTGGGACCCACCCCACTTAAAATCCACTTATCCACCTCATCACCACTATTCATCATCACTTTCTTCCTCTCTTTCTCTCTCCAAAAACTGAAACCACCCTCCTCCATGGCCAAAATTTTCTTGAAACTCTCTTTCTCCATAACTTGATTGGTTCTTAATCGAATCGGACGATTCTTGTCTTGAAATTCGATGGAAATCATCATCCGAACCCGTTCCACCGATTAGTTTCCCTCAAACCCTCTCTATTGTGTTAGTCTGAGGGGCCCATATCTAATGATTTAACAATCATATCGTCTATATAAACTTTCACATTTTTGCCGTGTTGGTATTCAAACACTTTATTCATCATTCTTTGATACGTGGTACCCGAATTTTGAGCCCAAAAGGCATTACTTTGTAACAATAATTGGCCTTTTCACCAATAAAAGATATTTTTTCTTGATCTTTCGGGTACATTGAAATTTGATTATAGTCGGAATAAGCATCCATAAAGGATAATAGCTGGAACCAGGCTGAATTATCTACTAGCTGATCTATGTTGGGCATTGGATATGAGTCTTTTTTTTGGACACACCTTATTGAGGTCAGTGTAGTCCATACAAACCATCAATTTCCCACTGGGCTTCTTCACCATGACTACATTAGCAAGCCATGTAGTATATTGGATTTCTCTTATGAACCCGGCATCGAGCAGTTCTTTCACATATTCTTCCAAAACTTGTCTTCTTTCCGGTCTCAACTTCTTTTCTTTTGTGCCACAAGAGTTGATCCGAGAGAGATTGCTAGTTTGTGACAAGATAACTTGGGATCAATGTCAGGTATCTCGGATGATTTCCATGCAAAAACATCCTTATTATTTTTCGAAAAGTTTGCCAACCTGGCTTTGATCTCAGAGTTGATGGTCTTACCAATTTTGGTGAATTGACCAAGCTCATCTCCTAGGATAAGATCTTCCAGCTCACCATCTGTCTCTAGTCTTGGAATGACAACTTCTTCTCTCATATCCAACATATAACACCTCGGATTTCGTAAATGCATAATTATGTATGAAAATGTGGATTAAGGAGAAGGATTAGTGAAAGTCCTGAAGTAGGGGTCAAAATGCCTAAGAAGGGTAAAATGGTAATTTACCAAACACGTAACCCGAGACAAGAAAAATTGAGTAGGAGGTCTCAAATGGTAAAAATAATGCTGGAAACGGATTCAGAACGGAAAATTGAGTGGATAGGCAAGTTTCAAAAAAATTGATGAATAGTGATTTTTCCAGTATAAAATACTGCGGTATAATTGTACCGATAAGTGCGAAAATATGATCAGTAGTTTTAGGAAATAAAAATATGAAATGAACGAGAAAATACGTAGGTTATGAATTTGTGGGTTAAAATGAATGATTTAAGAAAGTTAATTGACGTGTGGGACCCACTTAAGTGACTTAAGTGATTAAAAGGCCAAAAGTTCATAAATTTCTGAACCTTCTCTCTCCTCCCTTTTCTTCTTCTTCGTCGAGCAGTGAACCATTTGTGAGGGTTGAAGCTTTGTGATCTTCAACTCCATTTTCTAGCCACTTTTAGCAAAAACCTCCAACTACAAAGTCGTTCCCCACACTCTTGTGAGTGACTTCCATGTAGAGTGCACCTTGTGGGGGTCATTGTGTGAGGATTTATAGCCCTAAAACAGCCACAAAAATCGTGACATTTTGGAGAAATTTTAGGACGTTTTGTGTTGATCCATTGGTTGAAGATCATCCCCTTGGATCATAGGAAGCTATTGGTGGTAAGATTTCTCACTCTCTTTGAGTTTTCATGGAGACCATAAATTGGGTGAGGGTTTTGAAGTTGTAAGTTGAGTTATGGTAGTTAGGAGCATTAAATGGTATGTCTCCTTTGGAATTAAATGCTTAGAATGATAAATGATGATGATGATTGATGCAATAAAAATTATTGTGATATGAGAAATTTTAACTTAGGCAATTTTGAGTTGAATTCAATACTTTGTGAAATGGCATGATGACAAGATTGTATAATTGAGTTGTGGAGTAATTGTATGAGTGAATTATAAGATTGTATGATGTGTAGAAGTGTAGGAATGATTTGAAAATCCTTTGGGACCCTAGCATGAACAATTCGACCTATTATGGTCATGGATGAATTGATAATGTAAAAGTGGTATAATTGATGTTGTATGGTGGTAAATGGTGTTTAAATAGATGATAGAATCTTCTGATGTAGTCAAATTGGAAGGAAGAATGTGGGATGTATGGTTTATGTGGTAATTCGCCTATAAGGGAAATTGGATGGAAATGGTGTGAAAAGTATTGTAAAATCGATGGTTGGTGCCTTAGTGCATAAATGGTTATGATGATGAGTTAGTTCAAGGATTAAAGTGATTGAGATAGTTGATATAAATGGAAAAATAGCCATAGGCCTAAGTGATTTTATTGGTTATTATTATTGTAAAGTTGATGAGTATTATGTGAATGTTGTTGATCATTATTGTTTGATCATATAGGTTGCCACTCACAGATTCAATAGAAGTGGATTAAGCTTGGAGCTTACATTGAGGAGCATTGGCTTCGGAGTGAGGTAAACCTTTGGAACAAGCGTTTGAATCCCTTGTGTGCTCCACCACACCTTGTGGAAGGTTGTGGTTGGATTTTGTGCTTATTGACATGGTATGAATATGTATGTTCATGCATTATTGCTTGATTGTGTGACATGCTTGGAGCATGTTGTGTGTGAAATTGTGTGATCTCTGGCCAGTAGATGTGTGTTGCTTTGGACTTCCGCTGGAGATATCCTTTGGGGATTCCGGTTGGGTTTTGCCGTGGGGCCGACTTTGGGAGCGGTACCAGGATGACCCAAACGTGGGACTTCTGCTGGATAGGCTCATGAGGAGTTCCAGTTGGGTTTTGCCATGGGTTCGTCTCATCCATGGGAGAGGCACCAGGAAAATTCCCGTGAATTATATGATGGGGTCCTTGAACGAAATCCTTATGTGGATATTCTTGGATTTGTGCCTAGTTGTTGTGATTTTGTATGTTATGCATATTACATGATGTTATTGTTGCACATTGAGTGAGCCATGGGGTGGAGTGGCCCTCTAGTACCATTGGTTTACTGAGATATATTTGTATATCTCACCCCGTGTTTGGGGACATCATTTCAGGTTATAGTGAGCATGGCGTAGCTTCGGGCAAGAGGCTCGCTTAGTGGATGAGCTGAGCATGATGTACATATGGAGAGCATGACATTTTGGAGGACTATATTTGATGAACATAGCATAGTGTTTAATATTTTAGACTTAGGTTATGAACTTATTGCATTGTATATTGTCATGCTTTTGGGTGTTCATAACTATATGCTAAGTCTTTGTAATTCATGTATATTTTATGCCTCTTATTTATATTTGTATTTGAGTGAGCATGAAACTTGTCCATGGCCACCTATATTGTATTTGAGGCATTGGAAGACTTGTAATGTAAAATGGGCCATTGGAGTTTTAAAGGGCAATGAAATTGTAAAATATTGTAAATGATGCATTGATTAAGGAATATGCATGATGGAAGGGCCTAGAGCCTATATTAATACTAGTGTAAGTTGTATTTTGGGTAGTGAAGTGTGAGGAGTGGATTACATCACCCATTTTGTGTTTTAAATGTTGATATATGTCATTTTTGCAGTGTGGTAATCGATTACTTGAAACAGAAGACGCAAAAATTAGGCCATTGTGATCAAGGTAACTGATTACCATAGGTAATCGATTACCTTTGCATAGGTAATCAGTTACCTAGTTTAGTAATCGATTACCTATGTCAAGGTAATCGATTACCCAAAACAGGGGAGCCCAAATTTGGCTATTGCCTCATTCTGGAACCTTTGGTAATCGATTACCTCAAGCATGGTAATCGATTACCACTGTGTTAAATTTTGAAAATGTGTTTTTAAAAATCCAAAATAAATGGTATTGCTTGAAGAGATTACAACTAGTATGTTTTATGCTTCCGCGAGTTTTGCATTTACAACTACGGCGTTGTTTTAATTGGTTACGGAAATGTTTTATGTTTTAAAGTAATAAGGTAATAAAAGAAAAAAGTTTACCCGTAATTTAATTAACTTAATTACTATGATTGTAACTGCGCTTAATACCATATGCAATGATAACATTTTCGGTACGTAATGGGCTGTTACATTTTATGGTATCAGAACAGTTTCTTAGGGAACTCTGATTAGTGTATGATTGTGGTATGTGCTTATAGTGTTACGTAGACTCTTATTGATTACCGCACATGTGATTCCTTAGTGTGAGTCTGATCAGCCCATTCCTTTGTGTTATAAGTGTGGTCATTATAAGACGCCTTCGTGGCAACCCTAGAGCACCTAATGCAAGTCTTAAGCTTGATCTTGTGGCTACAGTATAAACGAGAGATGGTTGCGAATAAGATATGATTAAGGACTCAATGAAAACAAAATCGAGATATTTGGTCTAACCTTTTAGGTAGAATACTACCATTAGTGGAGTTGTGGTCTGATGATTAGTAAGTATGATTGAGATGAGTCGATATTGTGATGATAGTGTTGGTGAATATTCCCTATATGTATGGAGTAGTTAAAATATTGAGTATACACTACGAGAAAAACGCTATATGCCCACGACACTTCAACCACGGTTTAGAAACCCCATATTTTGCAACGCACCACTGTACGAAAAGTTGAAAATAACACGGAGTCTCTCCCTTCATTTATTCCACAAATCAATGATAGTGTCACACAGTTAGATTGCTTCTTCAACTCCAGCTCCAGCTCCAGTGTTAGGGTTTTGAACATAGAGATTTTGGCCAAAAGAGATTGAGATAAGAGGGGCACTCTCAATGCATGAAGCAATTCCTCCGCTAGTTGGAATGCTTAAGATGAGAGGAACATAGAGGATTTGGAAGATGTTTATTCTCAAATTACTTGGTTCTTCGCTTTACTTAATCTTGGAATATGCGTGAGTGTCGTCTTTGATCTCTTCGATTCCTTTTTTTTTATTTCCTATTCACATTCTTACTATTTTCATTCTCTACGTGACATTTTTTTTCAAATCACTAACTTATCGTTTTACTAATTCAATGGCTCTATACACATACTGGACAAGCAGGATTTTCGTGACCTCTGCTTCTCCCTCTCTCGGTACTTCTTCTTTCTAATTGTTTGATTCTTCACATCTCTTCCGATTTTAGTTTTTTTTTTTTTTTATGGCAGATTCGTTATGTTCTTGTCTTTTTTTTTTTTTTTTTGAGGTCTTAAACTGAAATTTGACTGTGTGGAGTTCGAATTTTGAAGCATTGGATTTAGAGAACGAATAGGGAAAAATTCAAACTCGAGATCAATTGTGTGTTCTTCACTTTTGTTATGCACATCCTTGCCCTAGTAGTACATGATTTACCATCAATCCCAATGATATTATTTCTATGTTTACTAGTATGGTTGGTTGTGTACAATTGATACTAATTATCATGCACCCCTTAAATAAATAAATAAATGATTGTCGGCTTGCCCCAAATATATAGCCAACGGACAGTGTAATGAGTCATTAATATGGTATTAGTGGGTCTCTGTCATGCTTAGTTCAAGGGAAAAAAATAAAATCACACCTCAAATTCAATTCAAAGCCACAAGGTTTAACTTAAGAATCAGTGTCTAATCAAAATCCCTGCCCAAACCTTCCCCACATTATTCTATTAAAATCCTCCTTTTTTCTCACTTTTTTATTTTATCTAATTATTAAAGTGAGATACAAATAACATCCAAATCTTCACGGATCAACTTCTCTTTCTTTCATCTCCTCTGCTCAGTCTGAAAACTACTCTCTTACATTTTGTTTATGGTCTATGTGATCATGTCTACTATTGTTTCTGATTAGTCTGCCTTTACTGTATTGCCATTTTGAATTTGAGTATCCTTGCATGGTAATTGATGGCCTTGTAGTCAGAAAGTCCCAGAAGAAGAAAATAAATGTGTTCAAGCATAAAAGAGAAGAGACCAAACAGTACGACTCTAAAAGCAATTACAGAGAACACCTTCTTAGAGTTTGCGTGTAGGGTTTGTGTGTAGATAATGACTAGTTTTGTTGGTCCTCAAACGTTGTTGTGATCTTATTTCCATGGTTTTGTTGGATTGAACTGGTGTAAGCGCTTTATTAATGAAATTATTACTCTTGTTCTTCAATCACTGCCTTGTTCTGTTTCAAATGCTATTTGTATGATTCTAATTATTCGGTTATTTATGTCAGGTGAGATAGTACTTATTTTTTAGGTGTAATTTAGTTGATATAAATTCCCAACTCATAGATTGCATTGATGTGATTTGTTGTGCAAATATATGATTCTTATCACATACTGGACAAGTACCCTCAAGGGTGAAAATTTGCCAAATTATACATGTGCAAATATGAAAAAGTTACAGCTTATAGTTTCTTTTGACCCTTTTTGAGGCTGTCCTTATATTTAGTTCTTTAGTATAGCTAATTGTTATTGTTTGCCGGTTAGAAAACTTGCTGTCCAAGAATTTTCTCAAAATTCACATGGAGACTAAGATGTTCTAGTTATCTTTGAGATATTTACTAAAAGTACTTCTTGATTCGAGTAGCAATGCAGAAAGTGCTTCCTTTCTTGCTATATTTCTGTGATCGTGCTCAATGCTTTTTATGCTTCTTGCAGGGCTGCACCTGGTGGTAAAACAACGTATATTGCTGCTCTTATGAAGAATACTGGTATGTAATTTTTTTTTTAGTTTCCTGTGTATTTAAAACCATGTATACCCTGTTGTTGGCATAAATCAGTTTATAAAGTTCTTTTCATACCACTGGTTCATATATATGTAACCAGTATTATGGAAGGGGCATGTAGTCAATTATCTTGTGTTTCCTTGCAAGACAAATTACACTTTATATTACTCATTTTGGATACTATCAAATAAGTATATTCCGTGACAATAATGTGTTATGTATGCACATTATAACTGATATGTGGTTAACAAAAAAGATATAATAGTGTGGTTTTTTTGCTAAAGTTCTTCCTTTTTTTTGGTATGAACGGTATGTCATTTCTTTATTTTAATGTATATTTATGCTTCTTTTTGCTCATATGGTATCTAGTCTGTAAGATTTGAGTATTTTTCAATAATAAGTAATTATTAGCTAAAAGATTAAAATAGGATTTTGATTTTGTATACCCGAGGATTCTAATCAGTCTTATCTAGAGACATTTTCTCTTAGTCATATACCCGAGGATTCTAATCAGTCTTCCAGTTATCAAAATAGATATTCAGATTTTGTATGGTTCAATACAAGAATTAAATTAAATTAAATTTTCCTCATTTGCCAAATGAAATTATAACAATCTTGACCATGCATATTTTTGTTATCTCAAGGCTTTATCGCCCTCTTTGAAAGTGTATCCCATATAGCCATATACGTGATATATGTCCTGATATCTTGGTGAGTTAAAGGTATAACACCATATGTTATGAGAATATTCCACAGACCATTGAAGACATTTGTACGCTTGGCAGACCCTTAACAATCTTTTCTAGGGCAAAATGAAAAACTACAGTTTCAAATTTCAGGTTATATTGTTATGTTATATTGTTATATTGTTATGTTACTTTGGTTAATGGCTTGTCTAGTATGTTATAATATCGTATTTGTTGTGTTATGTGTGCGTGCACCTATATATATATATATGTGTGTGTGTGTGTGTGTGTGGTTTCTGATTCAACCCAAGAGTGTTTTTTCCTTGTGAGATTGTATAGTAGGTTTTCTATATCAGCTATAGGAACTTTCAGCAGGTCGTCTATTTCACCGTTTGATTTTCCTTTTTGCAGTCGTCATCCCGAGGTCAAGTGGGCTCAGAGAGTAGACAAGGTCTATATCACGGTGCAATTGGCTGATTCCAAAAATGCTAAAGTGGATCTTACTCCGGATGGTGTTTTTACCTTCTCTTTTTGTTTGTTCAGAGGTGTTGGTGATGTGCAAGTCTTGTTTGCTGCAGTAGTTCTTAACCATCTCAAATTGTTGATTGGTATAATGGACGGAAGGGTTCAAAGTTTTCTGGATTTGAAGCTAGTGTCCGCTAACTTCTATAAGCCACTTTCCCCAAGCTGATTTATTTGAATCAGGAGGTGGGTCATCAAGTAAATGCTCTGACAATAAACCTCCCAATCCAGGTTAGCATTTAAGAGCCTTGACATGTAATAGAATTCCAATGTGGCATCAAGGTGGCCTGAGCCTATTTATGTGTTTTTTTAAATACTTGCTTAAATCTTTTCATCTTGTTCTTGCGGTTATTATTTTTACTTTCTCAGTTGTTTCATCTTTCATGTATGCTAGCTTTAAGCTCTAGCTCTTGGGACTATGGTGTCTTAGTGCTTGAAAATTTGTTAATATTGGATGTTGAAGGCCAATCTAAGGAGGGAGCAGAGCAGCAGAAACAAAAGAAGGCCAATCTGGACTCATGACTCTTACTTGGGCTAGCTGAGGAGGGCAAGCGGTTGAAGCAATGTTGGTTGTGAAGGATATAGTAGTTAAGTATCTGTTGTAACTAATTTAATTGAATTGCATACCTGTTTGTATAGCTTCTGTTAGATAGGTTAGTGAGTTACTGTAGCTTTGCTAGATTGATTAGCGTTCAGCTGAAAGATTGACCTATTATCAATATTCAATAATGTAATTGAATAGGTATCAGTTCTTTTGTGAGCATTTGCTTTTGGAGTCCTTCAATGATATTCAGTGCGAATTTGTGTATAAAACTTTCATTAACTCAAGAATCGAAATAAAAAAGTGCATTTTGGGAAATTAAGTAAATGCAATTCTTATTATTTGCTTTTAATAAGATTTGGAGAATTTATAATTTTTTTTTAAAAAAAATTTCCTATAATTAGCCACGGTTATTATTGTGGCCAAATAAAAATTTTAGTTATTGCGGTCAAAATAATTTAGCCACGAATTAAACGTAGCTAACAGAAGAGAAATTGTGGCTAAGTAAATGTTACCACACTCATTTTGACCGTGGCTAAGTGAAAGAAATATCGTGGTTAAAATAATGCAACGCCCACTTCAGCAACGGTTGTACAAACTGTGGACTAATTATTTAGCCACAGTTTTTATCATATTTTGCCATGATTTTTTCCGTGGCTAAAAGCCATTTTTCTTGTAGTGATATATGGATTTAGTGGTATAACTTTGACATGGAGAGTGACTTGAAACCTCGAAGAATTCTTCAAAATTTGAATTGGTATGCTTATATGTAAGCTTAGATACATGAAGGTTAGATAAAAAGATTATAAGTCCCTTGTGAAGGGCATACACTTGAATGAATTAAGATGTTTAGAAATAGAAATAATTTGAATCTTTGAAATCTGAGTTGAGGAATTTGAGTACCTTGGAAAGACTATGACATTGATCCGTTAGATACTTCAAGGTTGGAATATGGAATTTTAGTCTATGATGATTTAATATTGCTTGGGCATAAGTGAGGATATCATAATGTATAGAGAGTACAATGTAGGAAGTTGAGAAAAATTGCCATGGATGGCATTAGACAAGGTTTATTGATTGTATGATTGTCCACAATGGAATAATGGTTTGACTTGACAAATGTGTCATGAAGGAAACAAATGTGATATAAGAAAGTATGACGAAATGTTATGTGCTAATAGTATTAGTATGCTTTTATAATGTCGGATAGTTTGTGATTTTTTTGTGATGTAACATGATTATATGTGTGCATTAATGTATGGGACTTTACTTGGGAATGGCTCCTTGGTAGAGGTTCAGGTGGTATAATGCATAAGGAAATTGACCCATAATGGATGTCTCTTGGAAATTCCAAGGGATGAGTAGTGTATTTTGAAATGGCATAATTTCTAGGGGATATTTGTAATGGGCAGTGAATAATACATAATGGCCTGATGGCCTGTATATATACTCTGATGAAGAGGTGGATGATAATCCTGTGATGGCCTAAGTGCCAGTATATATGTAAACACTTTGGGATGGCCTGAGCGCCTATATATCCGTGTTGTAATAAATTATTAAATTCCTTGGTAAAAGGACAATGATGTCGAATGAAATCCCCTATGATGGGAAGTGTCTGAAGAGATTTTCTCTTAGGAGTGTCATTGGACGCTCAACTGGTATAGGATTCATTAAGGAGTCCTGGTGTACAAGTCACACGATAACATACATGTTTGGTAGTAACGTGACAAATGAAATTGTCCTGGGCTTCCCTTTGTGAATTGGGTCCTAGTAACGTGACACGATAACCAGGTCATCTTCGTATCCCGGTAGCACACCTTGCATGTCTTCTTTAATGAAATAAAGTATAGGAGGATCCGGCTTACTGGGATTTTCCTTGAACTTTGGTCAATCTTTGACTGAAAGTACTTCTCTGAGATACTTTCTTCTTGCACTTACAGTATCTCCACCTCCGCCAAGAGCTCCACTAATCACATTACAGTCGAACTCAGCTTCTGGAAATTCATCATTATTGAAATCATCTTTCTTGCTTCTACATTCTTTCTTTTTCTTTTCAAGAGCCGGGCTCTTGCTTCTACTTTGGCCCATGGATTTTCTCTTGTTATTTTTCCATCCTTGTGTCTTGATCATATACTGACGCAGCTTTCCATCTCTTCCAAATTTCTCAACGGCATTTCTAAGGTCCCAGCATTGATCAGTGGTATGCCCAGGTCCATTATGAAAAGCATAAAACCTGGACCGATCCAAACCTTCTCTGTCAAATATACGTCACGGTCGTTATGCTTTCTTCATCTCAGTCATTGCCACTTCCTTCCTTATCTGAGATCGTGGAACATTTAATGGAGCATATTTTTCGTATCTTCTTACCTGAAATCTGTCTTCTGGGTTTCTTCTATGAGAATCTTTCTTTTTGTTTGGAGCTGAACTTTTCCTCTTTGGGCTTATCTTCCTGTTTTCTTCACCCAACACATTTGCTATTTATATTTTCTCAAGCTCCAAGTACTTCTTTGACCGGGTTCTGAACTCCTCTAATGTCCTCACTGGATCCTTGTAAATTGACTTGGCCAACTGAGATGTTCCATCTAACCCGAATATAATCAAATGTATACAGACATTTTCTTGCAAACCCGGGACTTGCAAAGCAGTATCTTTAAATCGGTTTAGATATTTTTGGAGAGTCTCTTCGGACTATTGTCGAATTTTTCCAAGTGCAAACTCGGATTTTGGATGCTTCGTGCTAGTTGTAAAGTTCAACAAGAACTTTTCCTAAAAGTCTTCAAAGGATCCAATCGAATTAACAGGCAGGGTTGGAAACTATGTTTGCGCAGCTCCAGTCAAGCTTGTGGCACATATCCGGGATATGATAGTCTCATCAATCCCCCGGATGTATATATCTGTGTCGAAGGCATCTATGTGGACTTGTGGCTCCTGACTTCCATCGTATTTCGGCAAGTATGCCAACTCAAATTTCTCTGGGAATGGAGAATTACGTATCTCTCCTGTGAAGAGAGTATTATTATATTATCCCTTGCTATACTTCCTCCTATATACACCAGTTTCACAATGTCTTTCGATGTTAAATGGAGGCTGGGTATCCCAGTTGTGATGCATATCATCCCGGTTACTCTCCACATTCCTCCTTGCCCTAGCATTTTGGGCAGGAGGCATTATATTCGCATCGTGATTGTTGTCTTGGTTTTAATCTTCAACATTATTATTGACTTGGATTTGACAGTTTGGGTTTATAGCCACTCCAGTATTCGGTGCTCCTTGGACCTCAGCAACTTCAACCCGGGTTTGTGTATCCCAGTTACGAGTCATATCCTAACTATTGCCATTACGAAGCTGAAGGTTTTCTCCCGAAGTTTCCCTTCCTTCCCGGATCTGACCTCCATCATGGCTCATATTCCTCGCCTGCATTAAACGCTGCTCCATCTCTTGCATTCTTCTCATATTTTTATCTTGAATTCTCCTAAAATCCTCCCGCTACTGGAGGTTGTTGTGATTTTCCATATCCTCTATCCTCTTAATGATCGCAGCAAATGCATTCTAGGCAAGGCGAGTATCTAGATCTGTGGCAAGTGCAACATGTCCAGCTGCATCTGCGGGATTTAGGAGAAGATCTGCAACTCGATTTCGAGGAGCTGGTGTTGAGGCTATGTCAGAGACATCTTCGCTTAAATGAACAACATCATAATCAACCTCATTCTCATGTTGATGATGATTCTGAGATTGGTCTACTTCTTCCACTACAGGATCCAGTGGAAGATTTGGATGTGGTGGTTGTTGACCGCTGTTCCTTGTACGAACCGCCATTGTTGATCGTGATCGTGGGAATAACGAATTTAATGATTTTCCATAAATGGTGCCAATGCTCTGTCTTAGAGACAGAGATGTCTAGCCAATGGACTAGTATGTTGCTTTTGGATCTAGGTGCATTTTCTAAGGTATATATGAATTAGATGCCCTTGTGTCAAGCAGATCACTGTGCATAGAAGAATAATATACGGCTTTACCAAAGGGGTATGTGTGTGTGCACAGTGACAACATAACAGTAAGAGAGAGGGTGTGTACTTGCAGGTTTTACCTCTTGTTTATAGAGTTTACCTGTGGGTATTTGGTGTTGGACCTTCAATGCTTCTGCTAATGGCCCAAGCCCATGTATTATGCTGTCATATTAGGATTGGTATCCTTGATGGATACCTTTCCTTAACTATGTCTGATTTATGCTTGGATCACCCCTTGTTGGGCTTAACCACAGTGGGCCTTAGATATGGGTCTATAACATTTATATGTATATAAAAGATGCCTTAATTTGCATATTTGATGTTGGTGCCAATGCGTTTTGACCACTTTTTTTTTATAGTTAATGTGATTTCCTTTATTTTGTCACATCTTGCTATAAATTATTTCCTGTGGAAATTTTTTAAGCTCTCTTCCAACAACTATTGTTCTCCGATCTATTACGAGTTATTTTTTCTAGTCATAATCAAGTAGACTTTGCCACCTTTTTTATTTTTAGGGTCAAATTTTCTTTTTGATAAACAAAACTCCAAATATAAAATAAGGGTAAAATGGACAAGTTAATTTAATTACTAAAGTTAAAGGTGGACTTGGGTAAAAAAAAATCACAAGGGGATAATTGATAAGAAAAAAACATAGGGGTCTAAGTGATAAAAAAACCACATGGGGATTTATGAACTTTTCCATTATTTTTAATACTCTTTATTTTTTTTATTGGATAACATTCTATGAGAACTTTCACTAAGTACAAGAATCTACTTTCTATTAACGGGTCAGTATGATATTTTTTTCTCTAATAATATAAAATGTTTAAAAAATATCAAAGTGTTCTAAAATAAAAGGTAACTAAAAAAATTAACAAAGGAAAAGTAAGTAACTAGAAAAGAATAACTATAAGAAAAAATAGAGATAATAGAGAGGTAAGGGAATAGCTTCTTCTTGTATTGTAGTATATTTCGAAGCTTTGTACATGTCTCTATTTATAGGCTCTCAAGACAAGGTAGGTTACAATTAGGGGTATTAAAAGAGTCAGGGGCATTTGGCTTGGCCTGTGTAAGCCTGGCTTGACCCGTCTATTTTGGTTGTTGAATACAGACATGGACTTGTGTAAAAGTTCATTTTTTAATTAAAAAGGGCCCAGGCTTCAATTCAAAAGTCTAGCCATAGAGCCTATCATGCTGGCCTGGTATACTAACTCTTGTTTTTATTTTATATTTTTATACTACTTATTATTAAACCCAACCTAATTTTCACTTCATCTTCATGGTCCAACATCATTTTACTTTCTCTCCCTCACTTCACTTCATCTTCACTCTTCGTCTCTCTCTACACTACCGCAATAGAAGAGAAGAATAACTAAAGGAGAAGGTTGGTGGTTGGTGAACCCTAACTGATCTTCTTCTAGAAAATTGTTAAGATTTATAAAATGTTGTCCCCCATTCCACAGGCAGTGTGCAAATCCTGATAATTATGAATCTTTCTTCACTCATCATGTAGACCTTTCATATATTATATGAATTTAGAAGATGCATCTACAAAATAATCACATTTATGTTTATTATCAGCTTGCAACTGAAATTTGTGAGAATTGTTGCTCAAATAATAAGATTAAGAGCACAATTACTGGATTATATAATAAAGATAATTTGTCTTGATAATGATGATGAATTTACATCCCATACTTTTAATAATCATTGTATGTCTAAGGTTTAGCAGAAGTATTTATTGAACGTCTCCAATTAATAGCTAGATCATTGCTTATGAGAATAAAGCTCCATATTTGGTATAGGGATATGCTATTTTTTTTATGTAGTATCACTGGTACGCTCAAGTTAACAACTTATCATAAATTCTCTCCATTACAACTGGCTTATGGTCAGGAGCCAAATATTTATAATTTTATAATTTTGGATGTGCGATTTATGTTCCAATTATACCACGACAACACATAAAGATGAGTCCCCAAAGAAAGTTATGAATATATATTGGATATGAATCTCCAATAATATCTTGAACTAATGATTGGAGATTTAGTTACATCAATAGTTGCACATTGTTATTTTTATAAATCAATCTTTCTAAGATTTGGGGAGAGAATAAACAGTTCGAAAAAATATATTGAAATGCATTATAATTATCTCATATAGATCCTTTCACAAAGCAATTATTAGATAAAGATATTACACATTGACTGCCAAATGGTTTTACTGACCTACAAATCTTATATTCCAGTTGCAAATGCATCAATTCAATTTTACAACTCCAATTTAGATTGGTGTCCCAGCAGGACATTCTATTAGTGCAAATGAAATAAACCACACTTAAGACGTGAAAGGCTGATCTGTTCCAAGGATAAAATCCTCCAAAAGAGGAAATACACAAATGATCAAAATGGTTATAATATAGAGAACATTGTTAATCCTAAAGAAATAACTCTCATTAAAACTCGCCAAAGGTTCAAGTGCCAGAAAATAATGAAAATAAAGAGATCTCTATTAGTTATGTCATTATAGAAAAAAGATGAAAACGTAAAGATATAGTTGTCGACAATTTTTTTGCAACATTTTTGCAAAATAAATAAATAATGAAACAAGACTAGGATCTTGAAGAAAAATTTGTTTATGAATGATTGGCCAAAATAGAAAAATGCAATTCAAGCAAAATTTGATCAATTTTAAAACATGAAGTTTTTGAACCTATAGTCCAAACACATAAAAGTGTAAAGTCAGTGGGGTATAAATGTGCAAAAACATAATGAGCAAAATGAAGTTGTAAGATATAAAGCACACCTTGTAGCATAAGAATTTTTACAAAACATGACATTTATTATATGAAAATATATTCTATTGTGATGGATGCAATCACCTTCAAATGTCTTGTTAGTACGACAGTTCATTAAAAAGTTGACATGTGTCTAATAGATGTTGTTATAGCCTATTTATATGGCTCATTCGTTCGATATTGAAATTTATATGAAAATTCCAGACGGATTCAAAATGCTATATTAAAATTCCTGGGAAATTTGTTTAATAAAGCTTCAAATATCATTAAATGGATTAAATCAATAAAGACATATTTTTAGATATAAGGTATGTTTTGATGAAAATAAAGTGGCAAAAACAAAAAGAAAACAACCTTGATCAAGAGAAAAAAACATCAAGTCTATATAAAGATTAAATATATACAATAAAGTCATAAAAGAAGAATGATAAGTCATCAAAGTGGCAAGAACAAGGATGAGCATCGAAGATCAAAAGCAACAAACCATGGACAATATCTAAAAAAGCTCAATATCACAACAATAATGAAAAAGGATCAAAACCAACAAAAGGCCAAGTATTGCCAATCTAACAAGTCAAGTGCAAAAGTCAATAGAAATATCAAGGTCCAAGCACTAAGATAAGAAGTTAAGTCCATAATCTTATTTAGAGTTATATCTCTAGGATTTAGACTCACATGTAAGGGTATATGGTAGATTACATTCTATGATCTCAAAGTTTTTCTCAAATTTTAAAAACCTATGGAAAATATCATTGACATGTTTCATAACTTCAAAACTTATTTATCAAGTCAAGACCTTTCACAAAAGTGGTTGGAAGTAAGCTAGAACATATTTGAACTTAAAATTTACTGCATAATTTGATTGCTGTCTTTCGAATAATTTTTCGTATCAAAGGTGAAGGATTTAGATCTTTTGTTATTCATAGAAGTTGTAGATATATCTTTTATCTTTCCAAAGTGACCGATAACATATTAATCTGATAAGAATAGCTCAAGTTATGCCTAAAATATAAAACAATGTTATTGCAGTCAAGGGAGGATTCAAATCCCTCACAAAAGGATTCGAATCTCTTGTTCCCATAAGAAACGATTTGAAACTCTTATGAAAAGGATTCGAATCCTTACTGTCCATAATGCATATAACATCTATAAATGACTAATTTCCAATGAAAACACAATATATGCATTCTCAATGGCTCTAAAACGTTTGGGGCATTATTATTATTTTCATATTATATACATGTTTTGAGAGAATGCTATTTTCCATTAAAGCGACTAAACTAGTTAGTTTGAAAACCTCAATATTATCGAGACTTATCTCACTTGTGTTTATGTTTATGCTAACTTTTCCAGAAAGAATGCATACCTAGTTTATATTATACGGGTGAAGGGTGAGGAATAACAATATAGATTTACGAGGATCCTACATAGGTTTACATCATGATTGGTGAAGAAAGAGTGGATGTTATTTCTACCTTGACAGAATAGAGACTTTATAAATATAGCAGACTAGATAAGACTTAATACACCTATTTATGGGTCTCATATAGTTTAGATGCTTACTACCTTTACTGAAGTAATCTAGTCTAATCCAGATGTACTAGTAAACTTGACTCCTTGTTTAATGTATAATTTGATTTTAAGGGTGTTTTTGTCATATGTCTTCTTTTACATCTGTTGCTTTAAAATCTTGTATCAATTTATTCATTTATAGTTCTTATTCTTTCATTTAAGATATGAATTAAGAAGTAATGTGATATTCTCTATGCTAGCTAGTTATAGAGGATGTTACATGATATTTATCTGATCCACACAAAGATAGATCCTAAACAAGGTTTCACTCACAAATGAAAGCACAACTAGTTCATGGTGTTCAACAAATTTGTTCTAGAGATAATTTGACAGATTTATTTATTAAGACATCGCCTAATTCAAGTTTTGAGAAGCTAATATATAAAATTGAGATTCGTAGTTCAGAGATATTAAATGATATTATCATCGAGAGAGTAAAATATGTGCTGCACTCTTTTTTCCTTCACCAAAATTTTATCCCATTGAGTTTTCCTGTTATGGTTTTTAATGAGATAGTTTGCAATACATATTACTAAAAATGTATACTCTTTTTCCTTCACTATAATTTTTTTCCTAGTAAGGTTTTAATGAAGTACATTATCTTAATAGACATTCAAGGGGGAGTATTACAAATAATATTAATTTAGATGTGCATAACTCCCAAAGAAATATAACTCCTCCATAAGTTAATAATATGTAATTAGGATAATTCTATTTTATTATTTGATTCATTTTAAATTTGTAACTGATTCAGAGCTTAAAAATAGAGTTAATATGGAATTTCGATCTCTACTCTTCTAGTTCACTATGATTCTCTCATCTCTATTATTTTTCTAGTTATCTATTGTATTATAACAATTTCAAGCTTTTGATTAACTTAAATTATTCATCTTAATTTTCTCAATTTATCAACGAAGCTTTGTGCTTGATCACGAGCAAACCTTGATTAGAGTGGAAAATATTAAAGCTAGCCCAAATTAAACTTGTATTTACTGGAATTTCTTGTATCTAAAGATACGGGTTGAAATAACTTGCAAGTTTGACGTACTTTTTAGCCTAATTTTCTTGCTCAATTATTGGTATTACAATTTTATAAAATTAAAATACATGTATAAATTAGTAAAAGCTCATCTGTTTATAATTTAAAATAGAATCACCTTACAAGAGCTTCGTACATATTCTTAATTTTGTAGAGACAATATCTGTTCACCTTAAGGAGTGGTAGTATTGCCCTAGTTATTTACAAGAATCTTCCTTAAGTTGGACAAAATAATTTATAGCCATCTAAGCACCGGAAACATGCTATTGCTAGAACCGTACTTCTATTTCCTAATAATAGTTTAATCAGCAGAGTCAAAACATCATCAACATCACATTTTAACTAGTTGAGATCGGTGAGGGATGAATCCAAATAAATACTGATATTCCCTTTGATTTTATAACTTTCCCCAGTGAGTCATTAGAAGAACACAACATCCTAGATATAGAAAAAAGAAAATACGCTATCATACAGCTACAGATTATAAACATATTCTGGGGGCTGATATATGACACTGTCAAGCCTTGATTACAACGATTAAAGATAACTTCAATTGCTCACAATCATATTATTCTATAAGGTATAATGCTACATGCCAGTATGCTACAATCACCTTCAGAGACTTTACCACGAAAATAAGACAATTTACTGACGAGCTTATCATTCCAATAGATCTGGCTCATTTTCCAAATCCCATACCACAATTCTTCCATCCAATCCTGTAGTTTCAAGGAGTACGCATTAGCAAAAGCAGACCAGTAGAAACTGGCAAAGAAAATTATCAGCACGAAAAAATAACAATTTCAGATGACTATGCACCGTCCACTAACCTGATGTGCTGAAACGCCTTACCAATGTCCCATGCTCCCCAAGAGGCATGATACAACTACAAGCCCAAAATTCACGAGTCATTAACAGTTTATACAGACACAAGTTGCCCAAATCCCACTGTTAGTCAAATTCATCCATTTGTATCGTGGGTGGGAGAAAGTCAAATAAATTGGACAGTATTGAAAAAACCAAGCGCATTTTACAAAGAAAATATATAACATAATCAACCACTGTTTAGGAATAGTAGGGAGAAGATCGTGAGGGGGATATATACTTTATACAGTTTTCGTGAACAGCTCCACGTGTTCTTGAAGTTTCAACAGAATCATTGTTCACTCCATGCTTGGATTGGCCATAAAACTTCCCAAATGCTTCAGAGAACTGATTAAAAGACAGAATTTGATAAAAGTTGGGAAAAGAGTAAACCTCAAGTTAACAACACAAACCACAACAGAAATAGCTACAGCTAACGACCATATGCTAATCTATCTCAAAGCTTGATTTAGCTGCATATTTCACAATAGCAGTACAATAAATATGGGTTTGTTCAGGTAATGCACACGTGCTCACCAATGTATGATAAACCAACAAGTACTGAATAGGATTAACATTGATAATTTGCCAAGGTTTGTTTAAAGTCTAAAGGCTAGACAACGGTAACCCCCAATTGACTCATGTCACGAGCTACTGAAGTTCATAAATAATTGATCGTTGTCCTTTTTGACATTATGAGGTAGGCTATAGACAGGTATAGGGGTTTAATTTTAAAAAAAAATTAGTCAGCAATGGATCAGTTCAGCATCTTCGAAGCATTTCTTAATAACTTAACCAGTGTTTTTAGCTTTTACAAGATTAAAAAAGGAAAGATGCCACAGAATTATGCCCTTTTTGCTAGTTTGAGCTACAACTACATTGTAATGCATAATTTTCGTCCAGGGCTTGACTTTATGTTTGAGGATATTATATTCTCTGTTTCTAAAATGAAATTTAATTTTCTAAAAGAGAAAAAAAAATTACAGAAGGTCACAATTGATTCTGATCCATGCATTTTTGTTGGCAAAATAGTAGCTTTTTTTAAAATTTTGTGGGGTTCAGCTAAATGTTACAATGAGAGCCTCTTCATTGGACATCCAAATGGACTGGAAGGGGCCCTCAAGCTGATGGCTTTGTTTTTTTCCCCAATATTTTCTTTTTCTTTTTCATTTCTCAAGACTTGTGTTAGGAGGATCACGAACCCTCTGCACCAAGCTAGGCACTATGTTTTTTTTTTTTGGTAATCTAGCTAGGCACTATGTTGCACGGACACGGATACGGACACGACACTCCGACACATTAATTCTAAAAAATGTTAAATTTTGACACGTTAGGACACATTTTGATATTAAATAATATTTTTAATTTATGTAATGTATATTATATTTAATATTCAATAATTTAATAAAAAAATGAAGCTAAACTTATAATACCCATCAATTTTGCAAAGAAATATAAGATATCACAAATATTTATATTAAATTCAATAAAATGGTAATCGTAATCCAGCGAATCTATTTGTCGGAATTAAAAATGCAACGCAACGCAACGCAATATTTGAGCCCTTTTGAGTCTCTGCAACGTGTGTTAAAGTGTCAGACACGACACGTTGATTTTTTCGAAGGGTCGGTGCATCATAGGCTAGGCATGCCACAACTTCATTAGTTTTTTCACAATTGACATTTATTAGATTGGTGAAATTGATTTCGAACTGGAGATTGAAGTTTCTCATAGCCATTTATTGAAGAATCCATCTTAAGAAATGTAGTTTACCTGTGAGCCATATCTTGATCCAGAAGGTACTGCTGTCCGTTCCCCAAGATATCTGATAAAACTCCTAGAGGAAAAGAAAAACACCAAAAAAGAAGGAAAAATAATGAGGAACCAAAACAGTCACTTCTCTGCCACCTGGAGAGAGAATTCAAAGCAACAACATTTAGAGATGAAAAGCCTCGATAATATCTATTTTTAGTAGAAAGATTACACACAAGTTTGCCCACCCACATTGACTAGGCCCAATCTTAGAAACACAAAATCTGAATTTTCACATACCAAATTCCTCTTTCATCTGCAGCAAAAACCATTGGGTTACAATCAAATCCCACGCCAATTACGGTTCTCTCAGAAACAAACAATACCTGAAAACATGCCATATTCCACCAGTTCCAGAAAATATCAGTAAATTATCCGTAAAGAAGACAATCGGAAAATATAAATGGCCAGAAAGAGTGGATGCTGACCCACATCACGGAGAGGCAAATCACGGAACAAAACATTTTGGGCCAATGGAGAAGGACCAACATCATCAACAAAATATATCATAGAATTATGACCTGTATAATAGGAACAAATACAGTAGGTCACAATTGGAAAACACAAACAAACCTAATAAAATACAATTAAGTGTTTTCAAAAGCTCCCCCTTTTTTTTTTAGAAAATTGACCACAATAACATTTTGAAAAAATACAAATGGGTCAAGATAAATGAATTAAATCTTTGTTCACAATAAAAACCTAATAGTACCAATATATTTTTCCCTTTTCATTCTTCTTTTATTAAACATAAAGACAAAGATCACATCAAGCAATCTCGAATTCTTGACTTTAGAAAGAAGAAAAATGAAAGAACACAAAAAGAAACATATAGCTGGCAGCCATAATTTCAGCTAGCCAAGAATAATCAAGCAGAGGAGAGAATTTTCTCACCTACATAAGCTAGAGTATTGCCACTTGGGGACCACTTAACTCCGAATGTCCAAGATGATGAGAGATCAAGCTGAACAATTAACTGTTGCACAAGAAAAACATTATAAATAGAATCTACATGATCCAACAGGTCATTCCATTTCCTTTCTCTACTTTTTATTGGCGGGAGATGGAAGAAAAATTGTGAATCAGAAAACTAATTAGAAACCAAAATTCAGTTTGTTATTATAATCTTATACAACAAATTCTTTCAGAAGCATTCAGTCATTCATCAATATGCTAGAAAATAATCAATGCAATTACCACAAAATATATAGATCCAGACATCAATACTTAAAAATACACGCTGTTTATTTAAAATCAATTTCAACTTTCCAATCAACAGCAGGTGATTAAATAATCAATAGGATATAAACTATAATGGACTTCACAAGCAAAGATTTGGGTGCAAAATGTATAAAAATTTATTATACATGAAGATCAGTCATAGTTATACATCAAGTCTATGAATATCATTGTTTGCTTCTATTTGTGAGAGTATGGGTCATCTGCTATTTGTATCATGATAATATATATGCATGGAACTCGATATTTCAAAAGCATTAGCCAAAAAACAACTCCATCTGGCAACCTCATCACACAAAAACAAACAGATATTGTAGAGAGGAGAGAGGCAGGGGGCATCGAGAATTTATTAAAATTAGAAAGAATAATTTCTTTGCATCAGCCTTCTAAATAGTGAGGTTATCTTTTACGAAGTTGAGTATCAACAAATGGATGCACCTTGACATATATGTGCTAAAGCATGAAAAAATATCAAGAATTCACATGAGGAATAAGATTTAATATTGAACCTCTCCAAATTTCGAATCTGACGAAGTACCCTTCTTTGAATCCCTGTGCCAGTTCATCACGCAAACTTGAATAATATAACAATCATAAAAAATAAACTGAGGAAGTCAAACACATTCAGAGTTCCTTTTATCATACTTTGCATCTACACCTTTTATAAAGGTGGAAAATACTCGGCATTTTCCATCTGTGGATGTTGTCGCAAGAAGAATCTGCAGTGAACCAATAAAATAAGATTTTGTGCAAAAGGTTTTTTAATATCATAAAGAACAATTATCTAACATTTGATAGTGAAATTTCAATAATTTAACAGACCAAGACATTATCTGGCTGAAACAACACAGGAAAGGAAAATTTAGAAAATAGAGGATAAAAAAAGACTATTTACAATACAGAGGATTAAAAATAATAACAGAATAATAATCCACAGATAAAGAAACTTTCATGCTTTACTGGCCATAAACAATTCATCGATAATTACAGTTTTTTCAGTATACCAAGCAAGTGCATCCCAGGAGCTGACTTAGCATACAAGAGAGGCTACTACTAACTTGTATAAAATAACATGAAAACTTGGAATGCTGATACGACTGGTTCAGATTACTATTAAAGTAAGAACGGAAACAAGTTTTTGGTCCAGAAGGAACGCCCTCTGGGATTTTCTGTATATTGCTTAATGAAATGACAATTCAAGAAAGTAATACAAGAACTACACTCAGCTACAATGGAGTAATTTTCCCTATCAACGTAAAATAACAATGACAGAAATTAAGAAGAAACTACAGCTCAACATGTTAGAAATAATATTTATTATTTTGTTATTTTAGCAGGTTATTTGGGCTTTAGTCCATTAGGTCATTTAACCTCTTTAAATAGAGGTCCTTTGTACAATTCTATACATAATTGAATACAATATTCATTCTTACTTTCAAGTTGGTACCAGAGCTTATGTTCTGGGAAACCTCGCTTCCACATAAAACCCTTATCTCGCCGTGCATCATACCGGCATTCGTTTTTTAGCCCTAACCCTTAATTAGTCACCAAATATTTATCCTTAACCTTGAATAGTCAGAAACCAGCCTCCTCAACCTTGAATAGTCAGAAACCAGCCTCTGTTTGCCGCCGGAACCGCCGTTTGCTACTGTTCACGGTCACCAGAGAACTTTTCCGGCGACGATTTCAACCGGAACACCTGCGATCAGGCTCTCCTTCCTCCGGCGACCATCTCTGTGAAAGGCCCATCACCGGCGGCCATCTCACGCGCCCTCACGCCCGGGTGAACTTCTCTGCGCGTGGTGCTCACGCGCCGCCTCTCACCGGCGCGTGAGCACTGTTCCAGTGACTTTTTCCGGCCATTCCAGGACAGAATAACTCGCCTTCCTCCCCCTCTTCCAAGATCTGGTCTCCGTTCGTTGTGGGTCTCGTCTGTTCAGAAGATATCAGTGATTCTTTGCTTCTTTTTCTTCGATCATTGTTACTGGACATCTTTATTTAATTGTGCAGTTCTTTATCTGGTCATCTTTGTTTATCTGGTCGTCTTTACCTGGCTATCTGGTCATCTTTATTTAATTTTTTTGATGGAGGGCTTAGGTAGTGCATCCAAATCCAAAAACAATACTGGTGTCATCTCCAGTACTACCCCATCCATTACAACAATGAAACTGACCGGATCTGCTACTTACAAGACCTGGTCTACCTCAGTTAAGATCTGGTTTACTGGTCAGGGGTACAATCAACATCTCCCAACTAAGTCCGCCGACATTTGAAAGGATCAGACATCTGAATGGGAAAAGATTGATGCTCAACTGCTAAGTATCCTTTGGCAGTCTATTGATTCGACAATTATAGACATCTTCATCTCCTTTGAGACCTGCTATGACCTATGGGAGGAAGCTAAAAACCTTTACACCAATGACATTCAGCAGCTTTATTCAATTGTCTCAGACATGTGCCAGCTACTGATTCCACTACATTCTTTTCTCATTCCAATGATTCCAATTGGAACAGTGGACGCGGTCACGAACGTGGCCGTGGACAGGGTGGCCACGGACAGAGGCCTCGTTTCAATTATTGCCAGAATCTTGGACATTTTGAAGAACGCTGCTACAGGAAGTACCCTCACTTGAAACCAGCCACTGCCAACTTTGCTCAGACTGATGTTACACCACCTTCTACTGGATCAGTAACTCTTTCAAGTGCCGAATATGAGGCACTTCTCAAGAAAGCTTCATCTCAGCATCCTAGTCAAGACACTGGTAATCATGTTGCTTGCCTTTCTCAATCATCTCTTGGGCCCTGGATAATAGACTCAGGTGCTACTCATCACCTTTGAGGTAATAAGGATCTTTTCACTTCACTTTCTTATTCTAATAACATACCCTATGTTATTCTTGCTGATGGCACTAAGGCTCCTGCACGTGGAATTAGGGAAGTCAACCCAACTCCCATTTTAGCTTTGAACTCTGTTTATTATATACCTGGCATTCCTTTTAATTTAATCTTTGTTAGCCAGTTGATTCATTCTCTTTCATGTATTGTTACCTTCTCTAAACAATCCTTTTCCATGCAGGATCTGGGTACGGTGAAGATGATTGGAGCGGGCATTGAGTCACGAGGTCTCTACTATCTGATTGCACCACCTCATCCAGTAGCGTGTTCTCTCACAGAGTCTCCTGAGCTAATTCACAGTCGTCTGGGTCATCCAAGCTTCAGCATATGATTCCTTTTTTATCCAGTCTTAAGTCTTTAAATTGTCAGTCTTGTCAGCAAGGAAAGCACACTAGCTCCTCCTTTGCTAATAGAGTCAATAAAGAGCTGATGCTCCATTTTCTATTGTTCATTCCGACATTTGGGGTCCGAGTCGAACAATGTCTGTTTTGGGTTTTCAGTATTTTGTCACCTTTATTGATGATTTTTCTCGTTGTACTTGGGTTTATTTAATGAAAAATCGTTCTGAATTATTTTCAATTTATCAAAAATTGTATGCTGAAATAAATACTCAATTTGGTGCTTCTATTCAAATCTTGCACAGTGATAATGCAAAAGAATATGTGTCTCTTGAATTTTCTAATTTTTTGGAGAAACGTAGAACGTGACAGCAAACCACTTGCCCACACACTGGAGTGGCCGAACGTAAAAATAGATATTTGGTTCAAAATGCACGTACCCTACTAATTCATATGAATGTTCCACTCCGTTTTTGGGCAAATGCTATAATCACCTTTTGCTTTCTCATCAATCGCATGCCCTCTTCCGTACTTAATAATGAAGTTCCACATAGTGTTTTATTTCCAGGAGCACCTTCCTATTCTCGTCCTCCACATGTATTTGGATGTACCTGCTTTGTTCGTGATCTTACTCTAGGAAAAGATAAGTTAACATCCAAAGCTTTCAAGTGTGTTTTCCTTGGATACACTCGTTTTCAAAAGGGGTATCGTTGCTACTCTCCTGATCTCAAGTGTTATATTGTTTCGGCTGATGTCACTTTCCTTGATCAACAACATTTCCATTCTATCCCATCTCAGATAACACAAGTTGATCATGTTCTTCCTATTCCTTGTCTTGATTTGTCTTTACCAATTGCAGGTGACTCTATGCAGAAGGAGCTACCCCTTGCCTCCATCCCTGAGGATCGTCCTTTTCTCACCTATCATCGTCGTCAGTCTGCGCCTCCAGCAGATTTGACCCTTACTAACTCACCGCCTACTCCGGTCGACTCTTCCCCTCTAGATCCTCCATTCTCCCATTGCCCTTCGCAAAGGTATTCGATCCACTCGCAACCCTCATCCACTTTATAGTTTCTTGAGTTATGATAGACTTTCTTCACCATATTGTGCTTTTGTTTCTAGTATTTCGTCTATTTCTATTCCTAAAACCACAGGTGAAGCACTATCTCATCCGGGTTGGCGTCAGGCGATGATTGATTAAATGCAAGCACTTCACTCCAATGGCACATGGGATCTTATTCATGCTCCTCCCGAAAAGTCAGTAGTCGGTTGTCGATGGGTATTCATTGTCAAAGTTGGTCCTGATGGCACTGTTGATCGCCTCAAAGCTCGTTTGATGGCCCAGGGATACATTCAGATATTTGGTCTTGACTATGGGGATACTTTTTTTCCTGTTGCCAAGATGGCATCTGTTTGCCTATTTCTTCCACTTGCTGCCATTCATCAATGGCCCCTTCTATAGCTTGATATAAAAAATGCATTCTTATATGGTGACTTGCAAAAGGAAGTATATATGAAGCAACCACAAGGTTTTGTTGCTCAGGGGGAGAATTCTGGAATGGTATGTAAACTTCGTAAATCTTTATATGGCCTGAAGCAGTCCCCTCGAGCTTGGTTTAGTCGCTTTAGTTCTACTGTTCAATCCTTTGGCTTAACCAGAAGTAAAGCCGATCATTCTATCTTCTATACGCATGGCTCTTCTGGTCAATGTATCTATCTCCTAGTCTATGTTGATGACAGCATTATTACTGGCAGCGATCAAGTTGGGATTGATCAGTTAAAGAAATACTTATTCAATTAGTTTCAGACCAAAGATCTTGGCAGACTTCGATATTTCTTAGGGATCGAAGTGGCACAGTCTAGGCAGGGCATTTCCATTTGTCAGAGGAAGTGTGCACTGGATATCCTACATGAGATTGGTATGTTGGGATGTAAACCTATCATACACCTATGGATCCTAATGTTAAGCTATTACCCGGACAGGGGGAGCCATTGGCAGACCCAGGTCGTTATCGCCGATTAGTCGGAAAGTTGAACTGTCTTACTGTGACAAGACCAAACATCTCTTTTGCAGTTAGTGTGACAAGTCAATTCCTTGTGACTCCCATCGGGATGCAGTTATCAAGATTTTTCGATATATTAAAAGAGCACCAGGAAGAGGTTTACTATATACAAATAAAAGGAATGCAAATACAAATAAAAGGAATGCAAAGGTATCTAGCTATTCAGATGCTGACTGGGTAGGTTCTCCTTCAGAAAGACGATCCACCTTGGGATATTGTGTTCTCCTTGGAGGAAACTTAATCTCTTGGAAGAGTAAGAAACAAACTGTGGTTGCAAGGTCAAGTGCAGAGGCAGAATATCGCGCAATGAGAAATGCAACCTGTGAGCTCATCTGGCTTAAACAATTGCTTAAGGAACTACATCTCCGTGAACAGCAGCCCATGAAGCTCATTTGTGACAATCAAGCAGCATTGCATATATCCTCTAACCCAGTCTTTCATGAGGACCAAACATATTGAAATTGACTGTCACTTTGTTAGAGAGAAGATCCAGTCAGGAGAGAACAAAACAGCATTTGTCAATTCCAGTGATCAACTTACAGATGTTTTCACCAAGGCTCTTAGAGGTCCCCAAATAGATCATATATGTAACAAGCTGGAAGCTTATGATATATATGCACCAGCTTAGGGGGGAGGGTTTAGAAATAATATTTATAATTTTGTTATTTTAGCAGGTTATTTGGGCTTAGCCCATTAGGTCATTTAACCTCTTTAAATAGAGGTCCTCTATACAGTTCTACACACAATTGAATACAATATTCATTCTTACTTTCAAGTCAACACATTAGAGAGGTGTTGATTCTCTCCCAGTCCCAATTCCGAATTGTCCAGTCCCCTCTCATCTGACCAGGACCTTGCCTAAATATTCCCTTCAACCAACTGCCACGTCCTCATTCTTTCTTTTACGCATTACTAACAACCCCAACAAAATTGCTCTCCACATTCCCTATATTACTATGTCTAACGTCGGCCTCCTTTCCAATTGTTCCTCTACTTCTCCTTCTAGCATAAGTACGTAGGACCACCGTATCAATAATCCCCCCAAAACTCTCACCTTGTACTCAAGGTGGAAAGCTAGGAATTGTTGGTTTAATCGCGCAGACTCTTCCCAAGAGTTTTCAAAAGATGGAAGATTCTACCACTTAATTAAAACCTCTGCGTGACCCATAGAATTTCTCCTCCAATCAAGCACTGCTTCTGGTTCAGTTTGTAACTCCCAGTCATCAGCTAACATAGCAGGCAAGGGTTGGACCAGCACGGAAGGGGAAACAACCTTCTTTAACAATGAGACATGAAATAGTGAATGAACTTTGCTGTCTTCAGACAATTCCAACCTATATGCTGCAGATCCAATTCGGGCAATAACTCTAAAAGGACCATAAAAGCGAAGGCTGAGTTTTTCATTGATCCTTCGGGCTAAAGACCTGCGCCTGTAAGGCTGTAATTTTAAATATACCATATCATCCACTTTGAGCTCCACATCGTGCCTGTGTTGATCAGCTTGCAACTTCATTCTATTTTGAGCTAATAGCAATTGTTGCTGTAAATCATGGAGAATGACATCTCTGTTTTGTAACAACTTCAAAACTTCATCAATTGGAGAAATTGCGAAGTAAGAACGTAATAAAATGGGTGGGTCACAGCCATAAAGTACCTTGAAAGGGGTGGTACCTGTTGAATCTTTATAAGATGTATTGTACCAGAATTCGGCCCAATGTAGCCACGAAGGCCAAGTCTTTGGTTTAGGACCACAAAAGCACCACAGATATGTCTCTAAACAACGATTGACCACCTCAGTTTGACCATCAAACTGAGGATGATAGGCAGTGCTAAACTTCAGTTGTGTCCCTGTACATTTAAACAGTGTAGTCCAAAAGGAACTGAGAAAAACCTTGTCTCGGTCACTTTCTATTGAAGTAGGGGAATCCATGAAGGCGCACCACTTCTTTGATGAAAAGCAATGCCACCTCTCTGGCTGTATAAGGATGAGCAAGAGGGATAAAATGAGCAAACTTCGATAAACAATCAACTACCACGAAAATAACTCCCTGAGCTTTAGGCAGACCCCCAACAAAATCAATTGAAATATCCACCCAAACTTGAGTGGGTATGGGTAAGGGTTGTAAAAGTCCCGCCGGAGACAAATTTGGGCATTTGTTCTGCTGACATATACCACAAGCAGCCACAAATTGCTTAATTTGCTTTCTCATGCCTTCCCAATATACCAAAGCTGCCACTCTTTTATAGGTTCTTAAGAAACCAGAATGGTCCTCCATACAAGAATTGTGAAATTCATCTAAGATAACAGGGATGAACTTGGAGTGTTTTGGCAAAACCACCCACCACACAGAGCAAAATCTGGATGAGCCCTCTGGTCAGTTAACAAATCCAGCATGATGGTACACAATTTCTCATCCGCTTGCAACTCTTCATGCAAATTCTCAACCCCAATGGGGTCCACACAAGTTAAGGCTGAAAATTGTACCTGACGGGACAGTGCATCCGCAACCACGTTCTCCCTTCCCGGTTGATAATGAATCTCAAAATCATAGCCTAATAACTTAGTAACCCATTTCTGCTGTTCTTCACCTAACACCCGTTGCTCCATTAAGAATTTCATACTTTTTTGATCTGTTTTAATGATAAAATGGCGCCCCAACAAGTATAGTCTCCATTATGAACAACAATTACAATAGCCATGAGCTCTTTTTCATAGATAGATTTTCTTGGGCCCTTTTAGAAAAACCTTGGCTGATGAAACTGAGTGGACGACTTTCCTGCATTAACACCGCTCCCACTCCTCAACCTGATGCGTCGATGACCACCACAAAAGTATTGTTGAAGTCTGGAAAAACCAGCACTGCAAGTGTACTCATGGTTGTCTTGAGCGTGTCAAATGCTAGCTACGTTGTCTCATCCCAAACAAAGCTATTTTTTTTCAATAAATCAGTCAACGGCTTAGCTATTTTACCATAGTCTTGAACAAACTTCCGATAATAACCCTTTAGTCCCAAGAAGCCCCTTAAAGCCTTGACGTCCTTTGGAACCTGCCACTGAAGCATTGCCTCTACCTTTTTTGGATCTGCACGAACTCCTTCCGGAGAGATAATATGGCCTAAGTATTCCACTTGCTGCAACGCAAACTCACATTTTTTGTGATTAACCACTAAGCTATTATTCCTCAAGACTTCAAACACAGATCTCAAGTGTTCCAGATGATTAGTACGATTGCTGCTATAAATTAAAATGTCATAAAAAAAAAAAAAAAACAAATTTATGAAGAAATGGTTTTAAAATCTCATTCATCAAAGAATTAAAAGTAGAGGGAGCATTGGTAAGCCCAAAAAGCATCACCAAATACTCGTAGTGGCCCTCGTGTGTACGAAAGGCTGTTTTTGGGATGTCTTCCTCCTTTATCCTAATCTGATCTGATGATAACCAGCCTTCAGATCGAACTTCGAGAATACCTGAGCTCCCCCCAACTCATCCAAAAGCTCCTCAATGAAAGGAATTGGGAACCTGTCAGGTATTGTGATCTTATTCAACGCTCTATAATCCACACAAGCTCTCCAACTCCCATCTTTTTTCCTGACCAGAATTATAGGACAAGAATATGGACTCACGCTGGATCTAATTAGCCCAGAATTAAGTAACTCAGCTACCAATTTCTCGATGATAGATTTATGATAATAAGGATACCTGTATGGTCTCATGTTGGGTATCTCACTACCTGCCTTGAGGGTGATTGCATGATCCTGCCTTCTTTTAGGTGGTAACTCCCTTGGTTCCTGGAAGATGTCATCAAACTCCATCAACAATTGGTGAAGTTCATGCCACTTAGCTTCCGGGGCTGATTCTTTAGTAGTAGCCCAATGCTGATCCACCACAAAACCATCCCCTTTTGCCGAAAATGTTTTGACCATGGAACGAAGAGAAGTCGTCGTCTTAATACTAGACAACGTGAGGTCACCCTTCAACATTATTTCCTTTCCTCCTACGTGAACCTTTAACATTAAAATGTTGAAATCAGCCTTCATTTCACCCCAACTCTTCAACCAATCCAGCTCCAATATGACTTCAGCTCCACCTAACTCGAATAGGAACAAATCTTGTTTTGATTTTGCCCCGTGAAGATCGATGTCAACCCTTCTGCATACACCTTGGCACTCAGCTTTATATCCATCTCCTACTTCCACCTTATATATGGGAGTGTCCTCCACAGCCAGCTTCAAACGGTCCACTACCATTTTTGCCACAAAATTGAGAGACACTCCACAGTCCACCATCATCACTAACCTTTCTCCCTGAATCGAACCCCAGAACTTCATGGTTTGGTCCGAAGAGAGCCCTAATAAACTGTACATCGATAACTGTAACGCCACTTCCTCCTCCGTCGGTGTACCCTCCGCGGTTCCCCCGTTCTTCAGCTCTGGAAATTCATCTCCCTCATCTTCATCGTCGATAACCAGAAGATTCAGTTTACGAAATTTGCAGCGATGAGTGGGGTTCCAACGCTCCTCACACTTGAAACATAAGCCTTTCTTTGATCGCTCCTAGAGCTCTGTTTGGGATAATCTTCTACCATCAACCCTAGAAGATTGACTACCCACGCTTTCAGTGACCCGAACATTACCCCCTGCGTCGCTTTGAAGATTGTGTGGAGATGAGACGTTACGTGTGTCTCCTCCAGTCGGATGCAAGCTGGTCCGCGTGTCATGTGATATGCCAGCATGACTTAAGTTAGTCACGTGCCTGGCATTATTGGAGCCCCATGCATTTCTATTGGGCTGGTGTATGATATTGAGCCCACCCCATTTTCCCCCAATACCAAACCCATCATGAACCCAGGCCTAGTTCATCTTCTCCAACAGTGTTGTCTCTTTCATCAGTTCTCCCAAGTTGGTCAAATTCTTCTGCAACAACTCCATTCTCAGCCCCTCATTCAACCCATGAAGCCAAATCTCTTTAAGCATGTGGTCATCTGCATAATGTAAAGGGCTGATGATCTTTTCAAACTCGGCACGAAACGCTGCTACACTTCCCGTTTGCCAGAGATTCATCAGCGTTTGGTAAGGGCTACCCATCGTTTCAATGGTGAATCTCTCCAATACCTTTGCTCAAAAATCTGCCCAAGTGCTGTTTGGGTTGTTCCTCTCCCATACTTGGAACCAGTTGAGAGCGGCACCATCCAAACCCACCACATCGATCTTGTCCTGTTCCCCAATGCGATTTACTAGAAAATACCTCTCCACCTTCGTCAGCCAGGAATACACCTCGTCACCACTAAATCTGGCATTTCCAGACAAAAAGCTCTTCCTCCCCCTACCACAGGTTCAGCTCTATTGTCATCCCACTCAAATTCCATGGAGTTATGGCTTCTCCGAGAAAGCGCCCACGTCGACATCGTCCCTCCTGGCTGTGACTGCCTCTGTTTCTACGATCCCCTTGTAACATCTGTAGGATCTCTGTCAACCTCTGATATGTCCTTCTATATCGTTCCTCAGCCAGTTCTTCGTTCTGACGGAAGCGTTCGTCCATAGCCTCAATTCGTGCATCCATAGTTCTCGTCAATACCATTCAAATACCCCTGGATCAGACTCCTCTGATACCAGTTGATACAACTGGTTCAGATTAATATTAAAGTAACAAAGGAAACAAGTTTTTGGTCCAGAAGGAACGCCCTCTGGGATTTTCTGTATATTGCTTAATTAAATGACAATTCAAGAAAGTAATACAAGAACTACACTCAGCTACAATGGAGTAATTTTCCATATCAATGTAAAATAACAATGACAGAAATTAAGAAGAAGAAACTACAGCTCAACACATTAGAGATGTGTTGATTCTCTCCCAGTCCCAATTCCCAATTGTCCAGTCCCCTCTCATCTGACCAGGACCTTGCCTAAATATTCCCTTCAACCAACTGCCACGTCCTCATTCCTTCTTTTACGCATGACTAACAACCCCAACAATATTGCTCTCCACATTCCCTATATTACTCTGCGTGACGTCAGCCTCCTTTCCAATTGTTCCTCTACTTCTCCTTCTAGCATAAGTACGTAGGACCACCGTATCAAATGCATAGGAAAAATTATACATAAACGAGAAAGTTAGAATACTAACATTATTGGGATGCCAAGAGACACTTGTCACTGAAGAATCATGTCTTTTCCTGATAAGTTTGCTGATCCACCTGCAGAGAGACAAATATAAAATAAATAATAATATCAACACCACCTTTATCCCAAACTAGTTGGGGTTGGCAATTAATGAACCCAAATAAAAGCAAGAACAAGTTTAAATTTCAAACTTAATGTTCCAATTATATCAACCAGAGGTCTCGTGGAGTTTAGGATATTTTTGGATCCAACCCGATCATTAAAGCAATAGATTGGATAGGGTAGGACTAAGGAATTTTTCCTTCTTCAATGTGATCAACTGAACCCGCTTATGAGTGGGTTGGATTGGGTCGAACTAGTGGGTCTGTCATGCATAAAAAAAAATTTCAAGTGCAAAAATAATGTGAAGATACAAAATAGAAAAAAACATTACACATAACAAGTCTTAACTAAAATCAACATAAGTCTTAAATGAAATAAAAAAGTAACATAGCAAGTCTTAAACTTACACAAGTCTCAAACAAACTAATGGCTAAAGTTACATGACAAGTCTTGAGTAAACATAAGTCTCAAATACACCGTAAGATAACAAGTCTAAAAACTCAAAAATAATTAATCGAATAAGTCAATTCAAATAAGTGTCATCACAGATAGCATATGGATTGCTATAAGCATAATGGTCCATAAGGTGCTTCATCAATTTCTCATCTCTATTTTCTTCGGCCACATTCTCAACATGATCACAATGCCTATACTTAAACTTGAGTGGTATGTTCTTTTGGGTTGGATTGTGCATGTTGGGAAGTATCATCAAGGTCAACATTTAGGAGCATGTTAAGGACAAGAACTAGCTATTCCACTAATAGAAGATCATATGGCATGACACTAGATACATTGCATATCAATCAAAAGTAATCCAGATACATTAGGATATTTTAACCAATATAATATTGTCTAAACACACCTTCATACAACCAAGTCATAAAACTACGATCTAGACATACCTAGGCGGATTGAGAATGCAAACATAAAAAAACTATGCATAACCATCGTACTGCCAGGATGCAAATAAACATGGGAAATAAATGCGAGGAAACAGAGACAGACCAGTTGTTTTCCTGCTCATAGTAGCATATACAAACTGTTTTGGCTCCACTTCCCACAGCAAACTTGTTTTCTGTCAAAACAGAATTTAGAATTGCATTACAACCATATATATTTCAATAATTATAATATAATTTCATAGAATAATTAACAGGAAATATTCGGACAATTATTCTGGAAAAAGAAAAAGACGTTACATAGAAGGTGCAAGCACCGAGTGTTAGAAAATGATATAAACCATTAAAAAAGCCTACACCCAACAGTTTAAACTTTTGGATTGAATTGGTTCTTTACATGGTATCAGAGTTTCAATGACTACGAGGTCACGAATTCGATCCTCACTGCCCCCTACTCTCTAATGGAATTAAATAAGCACTAGGTAAACTAAAATTGGACCTGTGCAATATCCATGCTTCAAGCTCAAAGGGCTCTTACGTAAGGGCGTGTGTTAGAGAATAATATAAACCATTAAAAAGACCCTCACCTAACAGCTTAAGCTTTTGGGTTGAATTAGTTCTTTACATCGAGGTAGGCAAGGTAAGGTGGCCTAGTGGAGGATTAGGCATTCGATATTAACATCACACCCAAGAGCTAAAGACTTGAACCGGTAAAATATTGATAAAATATAAAACTGCACCAGACAAGCATGACATGGGGTTAACTATTGTTAGCTTATGGTAGCATCTTAGCCATCTGTTACATCTTCCAACACATCCACTAAGTGTAATCCAACAGTGCAGAGGGTGAGGAAGGAAACAGAGATTTCACTCTTACATGTTTGCTTTAGATTCTGAGATGACTCAGACACCATAACTATGTTTATTTAATTATGCAAGGCAGGCACAGCTTGTAACTTTCAGATTATAGGCCCTACGTAAAGTTTCACGACTTTATAAACATGTCCTTACTTAAGAAGAGAAGCAGAGTGGAATTAAGCATGGCAGCATGATTCACATACCTTTAGGACTCCACTGAACACAAAGAGCAGCACGGTTTAGTCTAAGGATAACAAGAGTTGGCACCCATTCTGATCCTTCAAGGTTCCAGACATATCTACAGAGAACTCGAGGTTTGTATTATAAGTTGCTATCAATTATGTATAAATGCCAATGCTAAAAAGTCACCAAGACCAAGGGTGATAAGTCTTATGTTTTAAACCAAACAGGCACTCACGAGTTTCGATCATGGGATGCAGTAACTATTCTATTTGATCTTGCACTCCAGTCTATCCCAGAAATCACCTGGTCATGCTGTGAAAAAAACCAAGAAATTGCTTAGAGATTATTCATAAAGGCTCCAACCAAATTAGTTGTTCCATTATAAACAGAAATGCATTAGAAAGCATAAAAGAAAATGAATTATGATATCATTGGCATGCCGTGACATCCTGATAACATATGTATATGAGTTCTTTTTCATTTATTTCCGGAAATAATATTTGACCAAAGACAAGCAAAAGTCTGTCCATCATGTCATATTTAACTCTATGGTACATTGGTAAAAATAGAAATTGGTGTAAGAACCAAATAATGAGTCTATTAGACTCGTCCAATCTTAGCCGTGAGGCTCATCAGCCATGACTTAAATGTTGAGCTCTAGAGATTATCAACATCAACAACACTTTTATCTCAAATTAATTAAGGTCGATGGCAGATGAATCCAAATGAAAAGTATGAAAAAGTTGACAAAAAAAGAAAAAAATAAAATTTAAAAAATATATACAACATTATCCATAAAAAAATAGCAGTAAACAATTAAAAGGAAAAATAAATTAAAATAAAGTGAAAATAAAGATACATAAGAGGATAAAAAAGAATAAGAAAGTAAAAATTAAAAATTAAAAATAAAAATAAAGAAATAGAGGAACCAAAAAAAAAATACATAAATAAATAAATAACAGAAAAAAGATTAAGAGGAAAAAAGAAATAAAAGAAAAGAAGGAAAGAAATTAAAAAAAAATGACAAAGATAAAAGGGGAGGTAAAGAAAGAAAGAAAGAATGTATCAAAAAAAAAAAAAAAAGAAAGAAAGAAAGAGAGATAAAGGGGAAAATTCACCAACAACAAACACCCTTTTGTTTAATGAAATATTCAGTACAAAACAGTATAGAAAGTTATTGTGTGACAATTTATTATAAAAGATGAAAGTCCAATAGAAATAGGGAAGAATAGGACAAATAAAATAAGAAGGAAATAGGATATCCTCCTTTATAGCTTATTGCATAACTGTTTCAACAATTTCCTCAAACATCCCAAGGGCTGAGCACTGAAGGACTATAAACAGAACCCTATCTGATGACAAATCCACGGAGAAAGGAGCATGAATGGAGACAGACAACAGAAAAAATTAGAGTTATGCATTCCATCATTTTCAGTGCACCTAATAATCAACTCATCAAATCAATATTGCAAAAATAAGCATTAACATATGGACAGGTTCATACTTTGGTAGTATTTTTAGAGAATGAAAATCAATGCACTCAAAGAAAAATGGATAAGATATCATCCTTAGCTAAGAAGTAAACTTTACCAAATCAAAGAAACCCAATGAAAAAGGAAAACTCATACGACATATTTCATGGTCAAGCAACGAGAAAAGGAAGATGCAATTTAAAAATCTCTCCGTCTTTCAGGTTCCTACAAAACAGAAAATCTAGGAAAAGAACATTTGTAGAGGGGAATTGTTTACAGTCAGAAGAATAATTAAAAATGGACCGCAAAATCCCTCATAAGTTTCTCAATTCTTTAGGTAATCCTAGCAGGGATCCAGAATTGCATAAATAATAATTATACATACCAAAGACAAACAAGCATGAATGGGTACATCCAAAACTATTAGCCCTCTTTTCAACATCATTGGTGCCACATATTTCATAGCCAAAGATTTGAGTATTACAGGACTCAGAAAGTAGTTTATAAAACAGCTGAAATACACTTAAAATATAATACAACTAAATGCAAAAACACTTTCATTAGCCATGAAGTCCTTTTCATATACTTGATTAACTTATAAGCACCAAAAATGCTAGTTTTAAATCTTTTCTAACTGTGATCACATACAGAAGATATGGAAGTGTATAGAATTAATAACAAAATTATTTTAATTGAGAAAAGAGAAAGAATATTAGCAAAGTACCTTTTGAAGAACATGCACCTTTTCCCATTTGTCTTCAACTAATCTACAGATGTGCACTTCATTATTGTTCGGACAGAATGCGACCACTACAAAAGGAAATAAGTATATTATAATATTTGAAGAATTCATAAAAGCTGCAATAATGTCATTAAGAGAACAAATGGTTTTGTTATAGTAAGACCCATAAACTGTATTTTTGAACTTAAGCACTTGATATGAAGCAAATTATCTAAAATTTTGAAATGTTTGCACATCATATCATGAAATAGTAAAATGTGATGATAGAGTTATTTAAAAAAAAATAAAAAAATGAAATGTATTAATCATTTCCACTGTCAGATGAGCTTTACAACAACTATGGGTTGAGGAAGTGTCATCAATTTGGTCCCAAAATAAAACTTAAAAAAATATTAGCACATGACCACTAAGCAACTAAATATCAAAAAATATCCAACCCATCACTTTGCTAATTGAGACAAAACATCCAACAACATATTTTGGTTACACATTTTATGAATCAATTTCGATTTAGTCCAGAAACAAAATTGTTATCTAAGGCCAACGTGCATGAAAAAAGTTCCACCTAGGTTCACCCTTTAAATCGATTTTCAATAAATGTTATCATTCTTTTAAAAGAGGGCAAGCCTAGAGCAGTGGTAAAGTTCTTCCTTTGTAATTAAAATGTCATCAATTTGAATATGAAAAACAACATTTTTGCAAGTATGCAAGGATAAAACTGTGCCCAAGGATTTCTCTCATCCTTACCCTCACTACTCTGGATTTAATGGAGTGGTTTTTGGTTAGTCATTCTTTTGAAAATGGGGAAACATGAGTTGAGGCCAAGAAAATGGAAAGAAATAAAGAAGAAAAATATTTGAAATATATAATAATTAAATGAAATATACATATTAATGTAAGCCTTCATTCCTTCTCTGCTAATTATATGAGCATGATATTAGAAATAATATAATAGTATTGTATTATTTATTATTTTGTTATTCTAGCAGGTTATTTGGGCTTGGCCCATTCGGTCATTTAACCTCTTTAAATAGAGGTCTTTTGTACAGTTCTATACACAATTGAATACAATACATTCATACATTCTAATTTGGTACCAGAGCTCCTTGTTCTGAGAATTTTTCGCTTCCGCTAAAACCCTAAGCCCACTGCTTAGGGTTCTCTCCTTCCTCTAACGCTGTGCGTCCCTCCGGTTTGGTTCTACACTGTTGACGCGGTTTAAAAAAAAAATGTACTGTTCACCGCGTCCGTATAGTCCATACAGATTTTACTGTTCACCTTCCGTACAGTTTTTACGGTTCACCGTTCGTACGGTTTCACTGTCCAACGTGTCCGTACAGTTTACTGTTCATCGCGTCCCGTATAGGTACTGTTCACGCGTCCGTACACGTACTGTTATCACATCCATACAGGTACTGTTCACGCAAAAAAAAAATATTCGGCCATTCCGAGACAGAACAGCTCGCCTTCCTCTCCTATTTTCAAATCTGGTCATATCCTTTGTTTTATTTTGTGATGTAGGGTTCAAGTAATGCGTCCAAAAACACGACTGGCATCATCTCCAGTACTACCCCATCTCCATTCTCTTCTCGGACCAGTGATTCCAATTGGAACAGTAAACGCGATCGCGGCGGACGTGACCGCAGACAGAGGCCTCGTTGCAATTATTGCCAGAATCTTGGGCATTTTGAAGAACGCTGCTATAGGAAGTACCCTCATTTGAAGCCACCGACTGCCAACTTTGCTCAAACTGATGCTACACCACCTTCTACTGGATTAGTAACTCTTTCAAGTGCCGACTATGAGGCACTTCTCAAGAAGGTTTCTTCACAGCATCCTACTCAAGACACTGATAATCAAGTTGCTTGTTTTTATCAATCTTGGACCCTGGATAATAGACTCAGGTGCTACTCATCATCTTTGTGGTAATAAAGATCTCTTCACTTCATTTTCTTATTCTAATAACCTACCCTCTGTCACTCTTGCTGATGGCACTAAGACTCCTACTCGTGGAATTGGGGAAGCCAACCCAACTCCCCTTTTAACTTTGAGTTCTGTTTATTATATACCTAGCATTCCTTTTAATTTAATCTCTGTTGGCCAGTTGATTCATTCTCTTTCATGTACTGTTTCCTTCTCTAAACAATCCTTTTCTATGCAGGATTCGGGTACGGGGAAGACAATTGGAGCGGGCATTGAGTCACAAGGTCTCTACTACCTTCTCCAGTAGCCTGTTCTCTCACAGAGTCTCCTGAGCTAATTCACAGCCGTCTGGGTTATCCAAGCTTCAGCATATGGTTCCCTTTTTATCCAGTCTTAAGTCTTTAAACTGTCATTCTTGTCAGCAAGGAAAGCACACTCACTCCTCCTTTGCTAAGAGTCAATAAAAGAGTTGATTCTCCTTTTTCTATTGTTCATTCTGATATTTGGGGTCCGAGTTGAACAATGTCTGTTTTGGGTTTTCAGTATTTTGTCACCTTTATTGATGATTTCTCTCGTTACACTTGGGTTTATTTAATGAAAAATCGTTTTGAATTATTTTCAATTTATCAAAAAAATTGTGCTGAGATAAATACTCAATTTGGTGCTTCTATTCAAATTTTGCGCAGTGATAATGCAAAAGAATATGTGTCTCTTGAGTTTTCTAATTTTTTGGAGAAACGTGAGACGTTACACTAGACCACTTGTCCACACACTCCACAACAAAATGGAGTGGCCGAACGTAAGAATCGGCATCTGGTTGAAACTGCTCGTACCCTACTAATTTATATGAATGTTCCACTTCGTTTTTGGGCATATGCTATAATCACCTCTTGCTTTCTCATCAATCGCATACCCTCTTCCGTACTCAATAACGAAGAACCACATAGTGTTTTATTTCCAAGAGCACCTTCCTATCCTCTACCCCCACATGTATTTAGATGTACCTGCTTTGTTCATGATCTTACTCCAGGAAAAGATAAATTAACATCCAAAGCCTTCAAGTGTATTTTCCTCGGATATACTCGTTTTCAAAAGGGGTATCGTTGCTACTCTCCTGATCTCAAGCGTTATATAGTCTCGGTTGATGTCACTTTCCTTGATCAACAACCTTTTCATTCTATCCCATCTCAGATAACACAAGTTGATCAAGTCCTTCCTATTCCTTTTCTTGATTTGTCTTTACCAGTTGCAGGAGACTCTATCCCGGAGGAGCAGCCCCTTGCCTCCATCCCTGAGGACCGTCCTTTTCTCACCTATCAGCGTCGTCATACTGCGCCTCCAGCGGATTTGACCCTTACTGACTCAACGCCTGCTGCTGTCGACTCTTCCCCTCCGGATCCTCCATCAGAAATCACTCCCATTGCCCTTCGCAAAGGTATTCGATCCACTCGTAACCCTCATCCACTTTATAGTTTCTTGAGTTATGATAGACTTTCTTCATCACATTTTACTTTTGTTCCTAGTATTTCGTCTATTTCTATTCCTAAAACCACAGGTGAAGCACTTCACATCCGGGTTGGCGTCAAGCAATGATTGATGAAATGCAAGCACTTCACTCCAATGGCACATGGGATCTTGTTCATGCTACTCCTGGAAAGTCAGTTGTCGATGGGTATTCACTATCAAAGTTGGTCCTGATGGCACTGTTGATCGCCTCAAAGCTCGTTTAGTGGCCAAGGGATACACTCAGATATTTGGTCTTGACTATGGGGATACTTTTTCTCCTATTGCCAAGATGGCATCTGTTAACCTATTTCTTGCACTTGCTGCCATTCATCAATGGTCTCTTCTACAGCTTGATATAAAAATGTATTCTTACATGGTGACTTGCAAGAGGAAGTATATATGGAGCAACCACCAGGTTTTGTTGCTCAGGGGAAGAATTCTGGAATGGTATGTAAACTATGTAAATCTTTATATGGCCTGAAGCAGTCCCCTCGGGCTTGGTTTAGTCGCTTCAGTTCTGCTGTTCAATCCTTTGGCTTAACCAGAAGTAAAGCCGATCATTCTATCTTCTATAGGCATAACTCTTCTGGCCAGTGCATCTATCTCCTGGTCTATGTTGATGACATCATTATTACTGGCAGCGATCAAGTTGGGATTGATCAGTTAAAGAAGTACTTATTCAATCAATTTCAGACCAAAGATCTTGGCAGACTTCGATATTTCTTAGGGATCGAAGTGGCACAGTCTAGGCAGGGCATCTCCATTTGTCAGAGGAAGTATGCACCGGAAATCCTAGATGAGACTGGTACGTTGGGATGTAAACCTATTGATACAACTATGGATCCTAATGTTAAGCTGTTACCCGGACAGGGGGAGCCATTGGCAGACCCCGGTCGTTATCGCCGATTAGTTGGAAAGTTAAATTATCTTACTGTGACAAGACCAGACATCTCTTTTGCAGTTAGTGTGGCAAGTCAATTCCTTGACTCTCCTTGTGACTCCAATTGGGATGCAGTTATCAGGATTCTTCGATATATCAAAAGAACACCGGGAAAAGGTTTATTATACACAAATAAAGGGAATGCAAAGGTATCTAGCTATTCAGATCCTGACTGGGCAGGTTCTCCTTCAGACACACGATCCACCTCGGGGTATTGTGTTTTCCTTGGAGGAAACTTGATCTCTTGGAAAAGTAAGAAGCAAACTGTGGTCGCAAGGTCAAGTGCAGAGGCAGAATATCGAGCAATGGGAAATGCAACATGTGAGCTCATCTGGCTAGAACAATTGCTTAAGGAACTACATCTCTATGAACAGCAGCCCATGAAACTCATTTATGACAATCAAGCAGCATTACATATATCCTCTAACCTAGTCTTTCATGAGAGGACCAAACATATAGAAATTGACTGTGACTTTGTTAGAGAGAAGATTCAATCAGGAGAGATAGAAACAGCATTTGTCAATTCCAGTTATCAACTTGCAGATGTTTTCACCAAGGCTCTGAGAGGTCCCCGAATAGATCGTATATGTAACAAGCTGGGAGCTTATGATATATACGCACCAGCTTGAAGGGGAGTGTTAGAAATAATATAATAGTATTGTATTATTTATTATTTTGTTATTCTAGCAGGTTATTTGGGCTTGGCCCATTAGGTCATTTAACCTCTTTAAATAGAGGTCTTTTGTACAATTCTATACACAATTGAATACAATACATTCATACATTCTAATTGGCTTTATTGAGGAAACCTGACCTCTTGCATAAATGCCTTTTGGGATAACTTTTATAATCTGATATTTTATTCATTTTACTTAGTTTAAATAGACAATGAAAACACTAACAAATAGCAACCACCCACCCACCCCACTACTAACAATCATATGATCCTATTCCATCTACTACTCCAATGTTCTTAAAGACTGGGTCAAATAACAACCCTTTATTAACAACAACAATTTAAAAATAACAAAATAATAAAATAAAATAAATAAAAACTAACAATTGTAACAGATATGCTTGGATGGAGGATATGGCAGTGGAAGGGAAGGTTTTTAAAGGACTAATCAGTTTTTTTTTTCTTTCATCGCCTCAAACATGCCAATATTAGCACTGATGGTAAGTAAACGTAACTCACTATACAAGCAACTACTCAGATTTCTTAGAGCTTCCTGTAAGGCTTGTTGCAAAGCCCACTGTCAGATTTGTTTAATTGCCCCCAAAGAACCAGACTCCGTAAACAACATAGAGGAAGAATGAAAGGAATATCCTACTGAGGTAATATTATTTTCTTTGGAAAATATGCTCTTTGAATCAATCATCAGAAGATGAATCAGGCCAAAAATTAGGATACATTCTTGGAAAGAAATACTTCCCTCAAAGAGAAGCAATGAAATGCTTCATAATAAATCTTGTCGAATTGCCTCTTGTTTGGGAGTCTTATAAAATAAGGGGAAGAAAATGAGAGATTGTCATGTGAACCTCCAAAAGTCCCGTTTATGAACATTTTTATGTCAACCCATTTTAGAAGATTTCAAACATTCAAAAATTTAAGGGAAGGAAACTTATTAGTTAACCTACCAATTTCTTCCCTTCCCTTCTCATCCAAACATTTCACAATGCACACAACATATGCATTATTACCCTACACACTGCTTTAGGTCCAGTACTTACATTTCTCACAAGCTCTTCAATACATCCTGGATTCCCGTGTACGATGATTTAATCACTTCCATCCCCCCCCCCCCCCCCCCCCCCGCGCGCCCCCAAAAAAAAAAGCCAACAACCACCTTTTCTCTCCCTAAACAATAACATACTCCTAAAATCAGAAAGCATACTAGTTTACGTAAAACTCATATAGCGCAAAAATAGATTCAAAACAGAAACGAAATTACTCAAACTGACTGTCAAAATGATCAAACAAGTTACGCATCATTCCTTTTCCTCAAATAGCCGATTTAACCCTCTAACTTAAGCATTTTTTCTTTGTTTCTAATTTTAAGGAATCCAAATGCTACATAAATGGACAGAAAAAAAATGTTCATAAATGACAACAAAAAACCATCAACCTCGCCACCAAGCAAGGTTCAAGTAGAACATTTCCACTAACCACATACTTTGTTTGATTTCAAATGAAAAGCTTCAAACGCATCGAAGAAGGAAAAAGCAAATTAGATCCCAACATAATCGCATCAATAAAAGCATAAAACTCCACAATCCATCAATAAAAAGAAGAAAACAAAAAACAAAATAAAAATAAAACGGCCTTCGAATCAAAATTCCTAAACCTCATAACAAAAACTAAATCGTCTTCCATCGAAATTCGAAACAATAACATTTCTCTGCAACCAAACAGGAAAAAAAGAAGAAATGAAAATAAAAAAATCGAAAGCAGCAGATAGAAAAGTGGTTGAATAATTACTGGATTGATCGGCGCTCCAGGCGTGGCAAGTGATGCATTGTGCGAATTGGTGAACCGCCATAACCGTCATTTTCTCTTTTCTCTCTCACTCTCTCTGCTGTAAGGAAGAGAATGAGATCTGGTGAACGAGGTTTTGAGGTTGGGTATGCAAAAGGAGACTCAGACCACAAAGACTGTGCTTGCCGTGCAAGGGAGATGAAAGTGAATGCTTATGTTACAAACTTACAATAATTAAATAACAAAAACCGGATATAACCGTATGTTATTTTAGATCCTAACCGTTGATTTTCGTCCATCAACAGTTAGACTGTATTGGGCCAAATTTATTATTAATAATTTTGACCCAATAAATTATAACCGTTGATGGACGAAAATCAACATTTATGATCTAAAATTACGTATGATTATATCATTTAAAATGATGGATATTTTTCCCATAAAAAAAATAAGTTATAAACAATTTTTCTTATATTTTTTATAATTATTATTTTTATTCCGTCCTAATTAAATTTTGGGTTTGGTGTTTTTCATTTGGAAAATCATTTTCTCATGTTGGAGATTGTTTTCTCATGTTGTGAGACATCGAAATTCATGCTATATTTTTTTTATTTTTTTAACAAATGGTGGACCTACCACTTGTTGTGTCTATAACATGAGATATATAATTTTTTTTATAACAATAATATGAGATATGGTATTTCATGTGAAATGAGAAAAGAAAAACCTTTGTCTTTTTAAACGACATATGTCATTTTAGGAAAAAGATAGACAAAAAAAAATGAAAATCAGAGAAAGTGGGTGGTTTTTTATTTAAAATTTAAATAATTTTTCTGTGTCTATCTCTCTTAAATAGACAGAGTGTTATGTCATTTAAAATGACAAACACTTTTTCCTTAAATTAAAGGAAAAGTTTTGTATCTCCAAAAAAAAAATATTTGATATGGAGTTGTGTCATTTTAAGATAGAGAAAGACATAAATTTATATTCTTTTTAAATTTAAATTAAAAAATCACTCCCTTTATCCCTCATTTTTTTTTTTTTTTGTAAACACTCATGATTTTCGTTGCTTATGTCTTTTTCTTACTTAAAATGACACAATTCTATATTATTTAAAAGGGTTTGTTTTATTTCACCAAAAAAAAGGGGGGTTTGTTTTTGTTATCTGTTACGGATGGACCTCAGCCAACCGCCTTCCGAGAATATCTCGGATGGGGGATATGGCAAAATCTCAACTGACCCAAACATGCCCGTTGAGGCCGACCAAGTCGGACGAAATCTCAACGACGGAGCTCAGCAGCCGAGCCAGGTACCTCTATAAATAAGCACCTAAACATCTCAGGTACACACCTCTGAATCGCCTAGCTTATTCCACTCATTGTGCACACACAACACCCCCTGGTTATAAAGCCTATTGCTGGTGCGCAGTGATTGGGACCTCGGCATATAGCCTAGTAAGTTGGGCATATACATCATCTCTGAGCGCATACCATCCGGTATAGCAATACGGTCTACCTCGGACCTAACATTGGCGCCGTCTGTGGGGACTCGGTAAATTTCGATTCCCATAATACCATGACCAACACAAGATCCACGTCGGGCAACGCTCAGGGGCCTTCCCAAATGTCTGGTTTGGAGCAGCTCCAGGCCTCAGCTAGCCCGGTTCTGGTGGACGTGCAAGTCGAAGAGGTCGGACCACAGAGGCCGCCTCCTAGACCACCGGTTGGAAACACAACGACTGTGAATCGTCAACCCGAGCCACCGAATGTAACTTCGATGGCAATGGGAGCAATCCTCCAGCGGATGCAGGAAATGGAAAACCGATTCCTAACACAACAACGACTAGATGCTGAGAGAATGGCCACGCTGGAGGCTGAACTACGAAATCGGACTGCTCAAGGTGGAACCGGAAGCGGGCCACAGGCTCAGGACGGAGGGAACCAGCACCAAAATCTGGGTGGAAATGCTGCTGCTGGTAATGGAACCTCCCAACCTCATAACACGTCTGCTCCTGAAGCCAACGTCCTGGAAACCCTGTCTCAACACCTCGGCAATCAGCAAGAGGTAGGAGGCCAGAACATCGCCGTCAACAACCAAAACCAAAATTATCTGAACGACGATGAAGCTAATGATAGCCCGTTTACAGAAAGATTAATGAACCTGGCCATCCCCCCGAGGTTCAAAACCACCAGAATACCTCCCTATGATGGGAGCCAGGACCCAGAAGCCCACTTGGAGGCTTTCAAAACCGAAATGTTGTTTAATGGGATTACAGGACCCATCAAGGCCAGAATTTTCGCAACAACTCTAACGGGACAAGCAATGACCTGGATCACCAGGTTGCCCAAAAACTCAATTGACTCGTTCGAAGATTTAGCGCGAACTTTCCGCCTAAACTTCGCAACCAGCAAGGTGCATCCCATGCCGGCCTACGCGCTGGGAAGAATTCGTCAGAAAGACAATGAATCATTAAGGAAATACCTTGATAGGTTCAAAGATGCAGCACTGAAGGTCCGTGGTCTCACTGAAGCTGTGCATCTTCATCTAATCATTTCTGGATTAGATGGCGACTCCCCCCTCGCAAGGTCGATTTACAAGAACCCGGTCAACGACCTCGAAGAATTCCGTCGTAGGTCCGACAAATACATTGACGTGGAGGATATGCAGCAGGCATACGTCGACTCTCGTGGGCGGAGCCCGTCCAGAAGAAGCCCAAATAAGAAAAACGGTAGAGATCGGGACCACAAGGGGTCCAAAAAGGGGAACGACACTCGCGAGAAGAAGACGGAAGATCGTTCTCCCAGAACGAAGTTTGAGGACTATACACCATTAAACGTGCCCAGATCCAGGATCTGGCGAGAAGTAGCCCAGACCGAGATGAGAAACGTCGACCGACCTCGCCCCCTTAGGGCAAAGAGCGGATTGGACAAAAGCAAATATTGCGCCTTCCACGACCAAAACGGCCATATCACGGATGACTGCTGGGACCTTCGAGACGCAATTGAGAAACACGTCAGAGAAGGAAAGTTAAAACAGTACATAATTCGTACGCAAGGCAAGAAGAACAACAAACCCAGACAGAAAAGCCGAAGCCGAAGCCGAAGCCGAAGTCCGAGGCGTGGGGACAAAAGGGACCAGAGGCCAGACCGCAATGCCAAGGGCAAGGAAGTCGACGACAGAATGGAGACTTTTCCTGAAGCAGAATTTGAATGCAATGTGATCAGTGGAGGATTGGGTGGCGGAGGAGACTCGGCGAACGCCCGAAGGAAATACTTAAAAGAGGTCATGTCCATTAGAGACCGGCCATCTTTTAAGCCAGACTTCGATGGACCCGAACCCCCTCCGATATACTTCACCAGAGCAGAGCTGGCAAGGGTCGTGCCAGGACATACTGACGGATTGGTAGTCACTGGAGTGCTAGTCAATTGTCGAGTCAGGAGGATCTTCCTTGACCACGGAAGCTGTGTAGATATAATCCTCTGGGACGCCTTCAAGAGGATGAATTTGGATGAAAAGGACCTCAAGCCATGTGTCACCGAGCTCCTTGGCTTCAACGGATACCCATCTCCACCAAAAGGATATATTGACCTCAAACTGACCCTCGGCACGAAGGATTCCTTCCGTTCCGAGAGAGTTCGGTTCGTGGTAGTGGACACTTCCTCCTCTTATAACGTAATCATTGGTCGTCCCACTATTCACGATTGGGACATGATGATATCCACCAAGCACCAACTCATGAAAATGCCAGGGCCCAACCTTGAAATAATCACAATTCCTGGAGATCAAAGAGAGTCAAGGGAGTGCTATTATGAGACAATTCGGTCCCATCACGGGGATCCGGCATCTCCCCCCGGACAAGGGGGGAAGGATCAAGCCACCGAGTTTTCAGATCAGCCAGCAGAGAGGTCAACCTAGTCGAGCTCGACATGCGAGAGGAGCTTCAATCGCCTCGACCACAACCCGAGGGCGAATTACAAGAAGTCGAGATCCGCGGTGATGGCCAAGGCTACACCAAGGTCGGAAAGTCTCTGGAGCTAGAGTTTCGAAACGAGCTCGTAGAATTCCTAAAGACCAATTCCGATGTATTTGCTTGGAAGGCCTCCGAGATTCCTGGGATTGATCCAGCCTTTTGCTGCCACAGGCTATCGATGTATCCGGGAGCAAAGCCGGTATCCCAAAAGAAAAGAAAGATTGGGGTAGACAGACGCCAGGCTCTAAACGAACATGTGGACGAGCTCTTGGAGGCCGGATTCATTCGTGAAATACAGTATACTACCTGGCTGTCAAATGTAGTAATGGTTAAAAAACCAAGCGGAAAATGGAGAATTTGTGTCGATTACACAGACCTGAACAAGGTCTGCCCAAAGGATTCCTACCCTTTGCCCAATATCGACCAACTAGTGGACAACTCATCCGGCTTCCAGTTGCTTTCATTTATGGACGCGTACTCAGGGTATAATCAAATACCCCTTCACCCGGATGACCATGATAAGACGGCTTTTATTTCGGAAAAAGGAAATTTCTGTTATAATGTTATGCCATTTGGCCTCAAAAATGCTGGGGCCACTTATCAAAGGATGATGAACCGAGTCTTCCAGACTCAGATCGGAAGAAACCTGGAGGTGTACATTGACGACATGATCGTCAAGTCAATAAGCACTTCAGCGCACATCGCTGACCTCGGTGAAACTTTCGAGCAATTAAGAGCTCGGAAGATCAGGCTGAACCCAGCCAAATGCGCATTTGGAGTACCAGCTGGGAAATTCCTGGGGTTTATGCTTACAAACCGAGGAATTGAGGCAAATCCCGACAAATGCAGGGCGGTATTGGAAATGAAGCAGCCACAAAATAAAAGGGAGGTCCAGCAACTTACAGGCCGCCTTGCTGCCTTGACCAGATTCCTCCCAAAATCAGCAGAGAAGGCACTGCCGTTTTTTAAGCTCCTCAAGAAGGAGGCAGAATTTGGTTGGGGGGAAGAGTGCAAAAAGGCATTCGACAACATCAAAGTTTGCTTGGCTACCCCTCCCGTACTAACAAAGCCAGAGCCCGGAGAGACGCTGGTCCTGTACCTGTCTGTGGGTGAGGAAGCTATCAGCGCCGTCTTAGTCCGGGAAACGGATAATCACCAGCACCCAATCTATTTCGTTGGACGTACACTGCAGGGACCAGAACTCCGATACCAGAAGCTAGAAAAAGTGGCATTCGCTTTACTGACAACGGCAAGAAGGCTCCGACCTTACTTCCAAAGCCACCGGATCATAGTGCGGACAAACCAGCCTATCAGGCATATACTACATAAGCCTGACCTGGCAGGAAGGATGATTAATTGGGCTGTCGAGCTATCCGAGTTTGACTTAACGTACGAACCTCGACCAGCAATAAAGTCACAGGCACTTGCCGACTTCATCTTGGAGCTCACCCCGGGCAATGAACAGGAGAAGTCGGAAGAGGATATCTGGACCGTGTACGTAGACGGATCCTCAAATTCTAAAGGAAGCGGCGCGGGAGTAATCATCGAAAGCCCGGAAGGAGTATCAATTGAGCATTCGCTCCACCTGGCATTTCCGACCTCAAACAACCAAGCAGAGTATGAGGCGTTTATTGCTGGGATTATGCAGGTGAGAGAGCACGGAGCAAAGAGAATCAAAATCATGAGCGATTCTCAAGTCGTCACTTCCCAAGTTGAGGGAAAGTACCAAGCCAAGGGCCCTCTCATGATGAAGTACCTCCAAAGAGTTAAGGAATTGTTTGCCGAGTTCGACGAGGTAATGATCCAATACATCCCTCGAAATGAGAATAGCAGGGCCGACATCCTGTCCAAACTGGCAAGCTCAAAAGGACCCGGCAACCACCGCACCGTTATTCAGCAAAGCATTCTGGAACCAACATGCGTCCTAATGATAACTACCGACACTGAAGATTGGAGGAGACCAATCGTGGCTTACCTTGAAAAAGGAACCTTGCCAGAAGATACTAAAGAAGCATAAAAGCTGGTCAGGAACTCGGCTTGCTTCACCATAGTAGAAGGTCAACTCTACAAAAAGGGTTTCTATGCACCCATGCTGAAGTGCCTTGATAAAAACGAAGTTGAATATGTGTTATCCGAGATCCATGAAGGCATCAACGGACATCACATGGGGGGCAAAGCATTGGCTAAGAAGGCGCTAAGAGCTGGATATTACTGGCCAACAATGGCGGCTGACGCCATGGAACATGTTCAGCGATGTGAGCAGTGTCAGAAGCATGCACTGATAATTCATGCACCTCCAGAGGAATTGCAGACCATAACGGCACCTTGGCCATTTTTTAAATGGGGAATGGACCTCTTAGGACCCTTTGCTGCTGCTGAAGGACAACTAAAGTGGCTGATAGTCGCGGTCGACTACTTCACCAAATGGATTGAGGCTGAACCACTGGCCACCATCACCTCGGCCAGGATTCGACGCTTCTTCGAGAGGAGCCTGGTAAGTCGGTTTGGAATCCCTGCAGAAATTGTAACCGACAACGGAACTCAATTCATTGACAAGAAATTCCAAGAACTCATGTCCGACTTCAAAATAAAACACCGTTTCGCCTCAGTGGAACATCCCCAGACCAACGGACAAGCCGAGTCTGCCAACAAGGTAATAATCAACGGACTCAAGAAAAGGCTTGACGAGGCCAAAGGAAACTGGGTACAGCAATTACACCTAGTCTTATGGGGGTACAGAACAAGTGTTCAATCCGCAACAGAAGAAATCCCCTTCAGACTAACATACGGTTGCGAAGCAATGAT
>JAVKPL010011770.1:0-52438 GCA_032173675.1 Gastrolobium villosum | reverse complement strand
CTACTGGTATAAAATTGTGACATTAATGCTCCATATCTCGTAAGTAACAATCACGTCATTTACCGACGAACTAAACTGCCAACAATGTGCCGTGATGGCTATATGATTATGAGGTAAAGACGTTCACGCCCAGCATAACGCATATTAAAGTATACACGTGTCGTGATGGCCGCATTTTTTCATACCGCATTTGTGGTGTGAAAGCATAGCATGACATGCATGTATCAAGATCATATAGGCCTTGTGAAGAATAGTTATGTACAGGATCATGTGTTTGAGCAAGCATCATATATGCATCCCCAAGGTACCGGGGTATGGGACACTTTGCATCAGTCCGCATAGGCCCACAGTTGGAATCCACATGGAGCTCAGGTGCCAAGGGTATATTTGATTCCACTGTGAAGTGCGCGCACGACGGTGCTAAAAGCGCAAAGGAAAGGCGTTATATACGCAATATATATTAATATGATGAAAAGGAAAGGCGTTATATGCGCTATATATATGAATATGATGAAAAGGAAAAAGGAAAAGGAACCAGGATATGTTGAAGTGACTGTTTATGATTTTGTGCCTAGTTAATACTGTTATATTACTGGTTTTGTTGCCACACTACTGGGATTATTCTCACCCCTTCGGGGCTGCTATTTTTCCAAAATGGCAGGAGGACGTAAAAGCATTTGAAGGAGTGATGTTTTGCTGTTGATTGCTGATGCGTGGATTATCACTGTTGCTGTTTGACTGATTGGATGACTGTAATGTTTAATATTTTGGTACTCTTGGATGACTGTAGACTCTATCATCTCTATTTTACCTTGAACTTTTATGAACAGCGGCTGTTTTGGAAAACGTTTGTGAAAGGAATTTTTGAAAGACTTATGTGCTGAAATTCTTACAGTGCACCTTACGGGTGGTGTTTTTATGAGCAAACGAACTCCGATTTACTATTATTTTATATGCACGCGAAGCCCCAAATGTGCTCTTTCTAAATCACTTGAAATATTTTTTATCGCCCAAACAGAAGTTATAAGAACTGTCTACCTGCCTTACGGGTTTGTATACTGTAAATGAGAATCTTTGTTAGCTCATGTGACGTTAACGACTCTAATTCCGCTTAGCAAACGACTCTCTTGGATGCATACAAGGGAGGGCGTTACAAATCATCAATGAATGAAACAAACCACTTAGCATATGAGATATTATGTACTTTAGATGGTCCCCAAACATCAAAGTGAACAAGATCAAATGGTTCGACACTTTTTACGCAGCTCGAAAGAAAAGATCTACTATAGTGTTTTGCAACCTCACAGACATCACAATGAAGTGATTCAACAGACACGTACTTGAATAGGGTTGTAAACAAAGTTTTGAGAAGACTAATAGGTGGATGCCCCAGATGCTTGTGTTGAAGTCAAATCATAGACTTCGAGGTCGACTGGTTATGAGCCACCGACAATTGTTCGCAGGCATTATTCGCAACATGTTCTTGAAAGAGATAATACAACCCACCATGTTCCTTAGCAACTCCAATCGTCCTTCCCGTGATGAGATCCTGAAAGACATAATGAGTAGGAAAAAATAATACAGTACAATTCAAATCAATCGCAAGTTTGTGAATGGAGAGAAGATTATAAGAATTTGGGAACATGGGGAACATGTTTTAGATAAAAGGAGGGTTGAACTTGAATAGTATTAAAACTTGCAACTAATACATGGGATCCATCAGAGACAGTAACAGTACGAATACTAGTGGTTGGATGATAAGAGATAAATGTATCAGGCTAACAAGTCATATGATTAGTCGCACCAGAATCAACAATCCATAACATTTCAAAATCAGTGCGGAAGCCAAAAAATATTGAGTATATGTGTCCTTACCAGTCATAGCACAAAAGCAACGATAAGATGTCTTCCTAAAGGTATCCACAAGGATCCAAAAACTAGAGCGCTAACTTTCTTGAGTTACTAGAGGCCCCCAAACAGCAACAAATATGTCAGATCTGAGCAATGCAAGCCTGAAAGAACCAAAAAAAAACTGAGCTTTATGGGAAAACAAAGACCCACGACCTAAACGATGTCGGATACTTGGGACTGACTGATTTAAAAAATGGCCGGAAAAGGCGTCAATTGGAGATAAAAACGGCAGTTGAAACTTTTTGCTATGTGTGGAGCAGTTCTGGTACACAAGAGTGCCGTAGAATTGTAGATCTAGAAATTATGAATGAAAAAGTTGTCTTCTTGATCGAAAAAGACACCGGAAAAATTTTCTAGTGGCCGGAGGTTGAGACACGATAAATGTGAAAGAGGATCCGCACTAAAGGCGGTGACTTGGATACATTAAAGGCATAAAGAAGGATCCGCACTAGAGGCAATCGCTTTGTACATGTACTTTTGAGAATCAACAATATTTTTTAGTTTTGAGAATCACTAATGGGCCTAAAGGAATAAACCTAAATACTAAAAAAATAAGGAAACACTAATCTGATTATTAAAGGAAACATAATCTGATAAATCAACATCAACATCACCTTTATCCCAAATTAATTGGGGTCGGTGGTAGATGAACTCACATGAAAGATGTAAAACGGTTGAAAAAATAAATAAAATAAAATAAAATAAATAAAATAAAATAAAAAATAATAATAATAATAATAATGAGAATAATAAATATATATATATATATATATATGTATATATAAATAAATAAAAGTAAAAAGGAAAGGGACAAGAAGAAGTAGGGGAAATGAAGGGGAAAATGTCTAAAAAGGGACCATCTGGAACATAGAAATAACAACAGGTCTAACCCTCCACCATACTTATAGCTTTTCTTCATTCCGTTCTAAGACATATCGTCCGCCAATCTATATCCCACTCCATTAAATCTTGTTTTACTACCTTCCCCCAAGTAAGTTTCGGCCGACCTCTGCCTCTTTTTGTGTTGAGTTCTTGGTAACAAACTTCTGTTCTTACAGGAGCATCCAGGGGCCTTCTCATCACGTGCCCAAACCACCTCAATCTATGTTCTCTCATCTTCTCGGCTACCGGTACTACTCCAACCTTTCGTCGAATATATTCATTTCTTATCTTATCCATCCTTGTGTAACCACATATCCACCTTAACATCCTCATCTCTGCTACTCCCATCTTATGCTCATGTTGCTTATGTGCTGGCCAGCATTCCGCTCCATATAGCATTGCCGGTCTTACTGCCGTTTTATAGAATTTTCCTTTTAACTTAAGGGGGATTTTACGGTCACACAAAAACTCAGATGCACTGCGCCATTTCATCCACCCTGTTCTGATTCTGTGATTTACATCCTCATCAATCTCTCCACATTTTTGTAAAATGGAGCCCAAGTATTTAAAGGCATCTTTTTTGGGTACCTTTTGACCACTTTAATGCACGGGCTCTTGGTCCCCATCTCGTACCAGAGAAAACTCACACTTCAGATACTCAGTCTTGCTTCGACTTAAAGTGAATCCTTTGGATTCCAATGTGCTTCTCCACAATTCAAGTTTTCTATTAACACCCTCCTTGCTCTCATCAATAAGCACAACATCGTCTGCAAAAAACATACACCATGGCACTTCCTCTTGAATATCTTTTGTTAGTTCATCCATAACTAAGGCAAAGAGATAAGGACTTAGAGCCGACCCTTGGTGTACACCAACCGTGATAGGAAAATAACTTGATGTTCCGTTACAAGCTTTTACACATGTAGTAGCCCCATCATATATATCCTGGATTGCCTTTACATATTTTGATGAAACCTTTTTCTTCTCTAGAACCCACCATAAAACTTTCCTTGGAACCCTATCGTATGCTTTCTCAAGGTCTATGAACACCATATGCAAGTCCTTCTTCTTTTCTCGGTATTTTTCCATAAGTTGTCGCATCAAGAAAATGGCTTCCATGGTACATCTTCCTGGCATAAATCCAAATTGATTTACAGAAACCTTGGTATCTCTCCTCAAGCGATGTTCAATAACCCTCTCCCACAACTTCATAGTATATATATTTTCCATATTTACAACAATTTGGTTCAAGACAATAATGTTTTCTAGAGAGGATGTGTTATCCTCTTTCTTTGTACTTTTCTCTCCTTCCTTAATAAATTTCTTTTTCTACACACAAAAATAAAAATAAAAAATCAAATGTGTTCCCATGGCTACATTCTTATAGAAATTTATGATAGGGATCTAGATATCATGTGCACCAAAAATTAATATAAAATGAGTAAAAGAGACAAAGTAGACTCTTATGCTATGGCAAAAACAAAACAGAGAGCTTAAAGAGAGTTAGAGTGCCTAATGATGATACAGACCTGAGCTAGCTCATGTCGAGCAGATATGAGCCTCTTGAGAACATTAACATTTGCATGTGGAACAGAATTTCCTTTTATATATACCATTTTCCTAACCTTAAAATACATAAGAGAGAAGCACACAAAATTAACTAAGTTCAAAATGGAAAAATGAGCTATAAGTTTGTTACTTAGGCTCATTTGAGAATACCAACAAAATTCATCAGCACTATAGAGTCAAGAATAGTAAGTTGCTTCGAAGAATAAATGTGATTCCAAATGCTTTTCCAGTTCACCTGAACTTACTGGACACTCCTTTAAAAGACTCATGAGTAATCCTTACTATGAATATCAACATATGAGAGTAAACTTCCAAATCATCAAATAGAAACTACCTCATCATCGGATGAAAATTGTAGCAAAGAAGCAAGAGTTTGTGGGTCTGTTGTGATTTGAAATCCTTTCTCTTTAAGGGTGCCCGTGGACCCTGATTTATCCGTAGTTATTAAAGATTCTGACCGAGAGATAGGCTTAACAAGATAATGTAAATTTTTAGGGATGCGAGATGAAGGATATATGTCAACAGTTCCGGGGTCCGTGACAATATTTTCATTGTACCTAACCAAACCAAAAAAAATGCAAACAGATCAAGAACACAGCAAAAACAGGCCTAATTCCAACATGCTATAGTTTGCTGTTCGGGAGTATAAGTAATGAAGCAATGACTGAATTGCAATCACAAAAGGAAACATTTCACAAGTACTATCAATTCCAGTCAAATACAATTTACAGCAATGATGTCACCTAGTAAAATTCAATTCTTTCTTTTTTCAGAAGGAAGCCAATAGGCTCTAAATGTTTCATAATAAAGTTAAATCCAAGTATAAAAATATTGGCAGAGTACGAGTAAGAGTAACAATGATTACTAACGGAAGGATAGGAAGGACAAACAATTAAAGAAAACAATAATGGTATAGATCCTTTAAATTTTACAAGCATTTGAATTGACATATCATAACAGACACTGTTTGGGTTTAGAGTTGCTCAAGCTTTATTGATTTACCATGTTATCAATGAATGATCCATCCTTGAATTTCTTAAATAATGGAACTCATGTTGTCTTTAAGAATACATATAAATATAATTTTAATGGATCTATTAGGAAGTAACATTTAACTTATGACAAAAGATACCCAAGATTCCAACATACCAAATTTTTTGTAAATAATGATTCTCAAAACTTACTCAAATTATTTAAGATCACTATGCATTCAATAACTGACCTACAACCAAAATCTCAGTCTCTTGAAAGAATTTATAAACAAAAGCAAATGATGATGGAAACGAAAGAGAGGAAGCAAGATATTTAGATAAAATGAAAAACATTAAAAATGAAGATGGAAAAGTTTCAGTATCTGTGCAAGATATCAAGGAAAGATGGAGGTGTTATATCTAAAAATGTCATTGAAGGGCATGCAATAAGAATAAGCTAGTTTGTCCACTAGAGAGGATTAAGAAATGCATAATTCAAAGGAGGCACCAAAAGAAAATAGACAATGATAAAGCAATCGGACCTCCAAATAATATGCCAAATGAAATCTGGAAGTGTTTAGGGGTGAAAGGTATAATCGGGCTTACTAAGTTATTCAATGAGATAATGAGTCTAAGAAAATGCAAGATGAGTGGAGAAGGACCCCTTTGATATATATTTATAAGAATCAAGGAGATACAAAATTTACCAATTAGTAGTCCGATCAAGCTCATAGCCGCTATTATATTGTGGGAAAGAGTGATTGAAAGTAGAGTAAGGCAAGAGATATGCATATTAGAAAACCAATTTGGTAGTATGTTAGGAAGGTCGACCGTGGAGGCAATATACTGATGGGCCACTAGAGCCATTTCCACGCAGTTATAAAAGGGAGGCTAAAGCAAGTGCAGCCCAACAATGTAATGCTGATCAAGTCAACAAAGTGATAGAAAAACAGACAACCCAGGAAGATGTTCAGATCACTCAAAATGATAATTTGGGTCCAAGCCCAAGCAACAATAATAAAGAAGAGGCGGTGGTGGTCCAAAGAGCGAGTAAGGGGATGAAATTAGTTATGCAAAAGGAAGAAATGGACAGCTGGCAGATGCTGAATGGCCAAGAGAAAATTGGGGAGCCAAGGAACGTGACGGAAGTTCGTTATAATGGGAGTGGAAGCAAGGAAAAGGTGTGAAGAAAGTTATTCAACCACTTGGGAAAAGGGAAATGGCTTCTCTGCAAATTGACTTATTTTGTAGAGGGAGCTAGGAGGGTGAGAGCTGGATATAGTTATTATAGTAGGAGTCAAGGTGTTTGTAATAATCGTCTTGTGAGTGCATTGTATTTTCTTGGTTGGAGTCTGTAAATGCAGTGCTGTCAAGGCCTGCGATGGTTGAGTCTGGGAGTCTTTTCATTTCAATGTGTTTCCCTTTCACTATGTGAGAGGTAGCAGTCTGTTGTTATTTGCTTGTAAGGAGGAAAGTGGCTCTTGTAAGTTCACTCTTATGAATAAAACGTTGATATAGATGTATTTCAATTTACTGATAGCAATAATCTACGAGTCCTTTGAAGGCTGTAGAGAAGAATGGAGTTCAAATTGCACATATTTGAGATATAAAGGGTATGTCTGCCAGGGCAACAACATTGTGAAAACTTATGAATGTGTAACAAAAGATTTTCCTATAAAAATGGTTTTCAACAATGATCGACCTTGAGTGCATTCCTTATAAATGTACATACTACATATATCCCAAGAGACAGTGCCTCAATGTATGTTTTTTGTTGATCATATAGTCCTAATTGATGATATATGGAATGCAAGTTCAGTAAGACACAAGGGAGCAATGTTATAAAGTTAAAAATTAGGAACCGTATCTTATCGCAACTTGCACAGTATAGGTATCCTGGATCCACTTACAAAGTGGTAGGGAGATTGATAGGGATGTCACACAGATTCAACCATATTTTGTGATAGCAATTAGCAAAGTGACTATTTGTAGAATATTGTAGAATATTCTAGATAGTATTTATTGATGTAGTTGGTAGTTGTATATTTAGTTGGTAGTTATATATTTATTGAAGTAGTTGGTGGTTGTATTTATTGAAGTAGTTGAATGTACTCAATATAAAAAAGACCCATTGGGTCTCTAAATGAATTAAGAAAGTATTATTCAAACAAAACACTTCTTCTTTTCTTCATGGTATCAAGAGCTGGTTATATTCCATTCTCTTCCCCGTTCTGATTTATTTTTTAAGTCATTTTCCTATTCCTTTTTTTTCGTTTTAGCCACTGCCCAAGCCAGAATCCTTACCTAGCCACCTCCAACCACGAAACCAAGGCCACCATTAGGTTCAAAACAAAATTCCGAGCCAAGCCACAGAAGACCCGTAGCATCTCAAAAAAATGTCTCGGGTGCTCGTTGGTTTATTACTTTCATTGATGATCATTCTAGGGTATGTTGGGTATATCTCTTAAAAGATAAGTCTGAGGCAGCATCCACATTTAAAAACTTTCATGCTATGATTCAAACTCAATTTCAGACCTCTATCAAAATTCTGCGAAGAGATAATGGTACTGAATATTTTAATTCAGTTCTTGGAGATTACCTAAACCAGCATGGAATCATTCATCAAAGTTCTTGTCCTAACACCCCTCAACAAAATGGGGTGGCTGAAAGGAAAAATAGACATCTAATTGAAGTTGCTCGAGCTCTTTTATTCACGATGCATGTCCCTAAATACCTGTGGGGGGAAGCCGTCTTGACAGCCTGTTATCTCATTAATCGGATGCCTTCTCGGGTACTAAATTTTCATTCTCCTTTATCCTGTCTTACTAAATCTTTTCCCTCTTTCAATGCTCTTTCTTCTCTTCCTCCCAAAATATTTGACTGTCTGGTTTTTGTGCATATTCCTCCACATCAAAGGTCCAAACTTGACCCTAAATCCATCAGATGTGTCTTCATAGGATATTCCCCAAATCAAAAAGGTTATAAGTGTTACTCACCTTCTCTCCGTAAGGCTTTTGTTTCCATGGATGTTACCTTTTATGAAACACAATCCTTTTTTTCCCCGACTTCTCTTCAGGGGGAGTCTATAGGTCTTGGTATGGATGAAGATAAGCCTGGGAAACCAAATGATGCTACTGTATTACCTTGGCCTTTGGAAACAGGGGGAGTTATTGGGAAGGAAACAGGGGGAGCAACTATACCTGATTCTAATGATCCTCCTTCTGATCAAGCAACTATACCTGAGTCTAATGATCCTCCTTCTGATCAAGCAACTATACTTGAGTCTAATGATCCTCCTTGTGATCCTCTTGGAAAATGGGGAAAATTTTACAGCAGGCGCAAAACACATCAAGATGCTCTAGACTGCCAGGATCCTAACTCGAGTCCTTGTTCTAGCAACCCACTTGAATATACTAGTACAACCAACATTGATATGCCTATTGCTCTTCGGAAAGGTACTAGATCTTGCACTGCTCATCCTATTTCCCATTATATCTCATATGAAAAGTTGTCTCCAGGTTTTCGTGCTTTCAACACTATGTTAGATAGAACCAGGATACCCAAAAATATCCAAGAAGCACTTGATGACCCAAAATGGAGGAATGCAGTATTAGAAGAAATGGATGCATTGACAAAAAATGGAACATGGGAGTTTGTGACATTACCTAAAGGAAAGAAAACTGTTGGTTGCAAGTGGGTGTTCACAATAAAATTCAATGCAGACAATAGCATCAATAGGTATAAGGCCAGATTAGTTGCTAAGGGATTTACTCAGACTCATGGGATAGATTATCAGGAGACATTTGCTCCTGTTGCCAAACTTAACACTATCCGCGTTCTGCTATCTCTTGCCGCCAACCTTGATTGGCCATTGCAACAATTAGATGTTAAGAATGCCTTCTTGAATGGTGATCTACATGAGGAAGTTTACATGGATCCACCTCCTGGTTTTGCAAAAGGGGATGGTTCTGTGTGCAAGTTGCAGAAGTCTCTCTATGGACTTAAACAATCTCCCAGAGAATGGTTTGGGAAATTTACTCAAGCGGTTAAGGGAAGAGGGTTCACCCAAGCTCAGACCGATCACACTTTATTTTTTAAACACTCCGACAAAGGAAGAATTGCTATTCTGATCGTTTATGTTGATGACATAATTGTCACTGGTAATGATAGCGAGGAGATAACCTCTTTAAAAAAATGTTTAGCTGACCAGTTTGAACTAAAAGATCTTGGATCTCTCAAATATTTCCTTGGCATGGAAATTGCTAGAAGTAAGGAAGGAATTTCTTTAACTCAGAAAAAATACACTCTAGACTTGTTGCAAGAAACAGATATGCTTGGGTGCAAGCCGGCAGAGACTCCAATTGAAGCTAATATCAAGATGGGAGTTGAGGACGGGGAAGATGTTGATAGGGAGCAGTACCAGAGACTAGTGGGGAAATTAATCTATTTGTCTCACACTCGTCCTGATATTGCTTTTGCTGTGAGCATGGTTAGCCAATTCATGCATTCTCCTAAGGAAAAACACCTTAGTGCTGTTTATAGAATTCTCAAATACCTAAAAAATACCCCTGGTCGAGGAATTTTCTTTAAAAAGGGGCAAAAAAGGATGATTGAAATCTATACAGATGCAGACTGGGCTGGCTCTGCAATGGACCGAAGATCTACTTCAGGATATTGTACTTATGTCTGGGGAAACCTTGTGACCTGGAGAAGTAAGAAACAAACTGTTGTTGCAAGAAGCAGTGCAGAAGCAGAATTTCGGGCTCTAGCCCATGGTATTTGTGAAGGAATTTGGTTACGAAGGCTTCTGGAGGAGTTGAAGATCTCTTATTCCCTACCTATCAGATTATATTGTGATAATAAGGCTGCTGTCAGCATTGCTCAAAATCCTGTTCATCATGACAGAACAAAACATGTGGAAGTTGATCGTCACTTTATCAAAGAGAAATTAGAAGATGGTAGTGTATGCTTGTCATATATACCTACCAAGGAACAAACAGCAGATATCGACGCCAAAGGATTACTTAAGCCAACCTTTGAGAATTTGATTAACAAGTTAGGAATGATCAATATATATCTCCCAACTTGAGGGGGAGTGTAGAATATTGTAGAATATTCTAGATAGTATTTATTGATGTAGTTGGTAGTTGTATATTTAGTTGGTAGTTATATATTTATTGAAGTAGTTGGTGGTTGTATTTATTGAAGTAGTTGAATGTACTCAATATAAAAAAGACCCATTGGGTCTCTAAATGAATTAAGAAAGTATTATTCAAACAAAACACTTCTTCTTTTCTTCACTATTACACTAGAATTCTACCAAAAAGCAATAAGACTAGAGATGCACTATGAGTAAATGTTTGGCAGTGAAGTGCCAACTAATACAAAAAGATATGTGTACCAAAGACGAGTGAGTTGAGATGGATGAGTGGACATGCAAAAAAGACAACATAAAATGTAAGTTACCTAGAGAAAGTTAGAGTCGTTGGGAGAAACCAATAAAAAAGACCTTGCTATTAATGTTTGTACTGAAGATAGGTTTTTGATAAAGCCCAATGGCATCAACTAATCCACATAGCCAACCCCACATAGTGTTAAAAGTCTTCTTGGTTGTCGATGTTGCACTGCTTCTTGGTCATACAATTACTCCAAACATATACGAGGAATTTCAATGTCCAGCAGATGTGTTAATGTGATTTCATAACATTAAAGTACTGGAGCACAAATTTTTCAACCATGTAATCCTTTTGTCATTCACTGTGTAACATTTAAGGACCCGTTCTTTTTATATGGTACCAGTTTACCAAAAAATAGACAAAAGAGGGGGCAAACATAGTAGAAATAAAAACATAAAGCTTGAGAAACAGACTGCTTCCTCTGAAAACTAATTGTTCACTTTTCACCACAAGCAAAATAAGTGTCAAATTAATGCCTAAATATCAATTATAAACATACTTACTCTCTACATAGCTGAGAAATTTCAATATTTAGCATGTTTATTTGATCTAATTTCTCTGCAAAAAAAGTACATCATATAAAAAACTTTTTTAAAGAGAAAAGGTTCCCTACATTATTTTTGAGAAAATACATGGCATTAGGAGTAAAATGGTTACCAGGGCAAAGATGAATTCCACCCCTTTCCATGTCAATACGTAAGTTTCTAACTCCCCTTTGAGCTTCATCAGAAAGCATATGACATTCTTTCTCAGCTTTCTTCACCGCATCATAGAGATCACGATTTGTGTTCAGATACTGCACAGCAAAAAGAGGAAATATTAAATGCTTGTATTGGGAATCGATTTTTATGTAACTTCGGTTTAATCATATGTTAATCTAATGTCTACATCTTACTTATAAGACAAGATTGAAGAGTCCAAATATTCATGGGTTAAGTTTTACCCGAATGCTTTCTTTCAAATCATGGTCAGCTTGCAAGTTCTAATCAGCACACTATAAGTTCCAAGTCAGATCCCAGACATTTATTGTGATAAACTTAGCACAGTGGCCCTCTCTCACAGTCATGTTTCGCATACCAGGACTAATCACATGAAATTGGATATCTTTTTTGTTCGCAAGAAGGTTTTGACTAAGAGTTTACTAGTTTGTCATGTCCCAGCTCACAACCAGCTTGCAAATACCTTCACCAAGCCACTTTCAGCCGATCAGCTTTGTGAGCTTCAAGACAAAGTCATGGTCTTGGACCACTTACAGTTGCTCCAAAGACCTTGAGTTTGTGGGGTTGCTTTGGAGAGTATACACAGCATATGTATCTCTGAGTCTAGGCATTTGTATAGCTGTAGTTAGTTACACTACTGTTAGCTGATTTCAGCTTATGTCAGCATCAGTTAGTTACCTGTTGAGTTGTCAGGTTGTTAGACAGTTCAGTTGGTTACGTACTTCAGATCTATTATTGATCTCTCTCTCTATATTACAAATACTGACTCATCACATTAGAGAGGTTAGTTTTGAATAGATCCTCAAAATTCAGAGACAAGTACTATCTTTCTCTCACAGACATTTTATCTCTTTTTCTCACTCTTTCTGTTATTTCTTGACTTGTTCTAGCGATTGAAAGTAAATGACAAGAAACATAAAGTTTTCATGATACAAGAGAAAACTAAAAGAAAGATGATTTCCTAAAATAAAAAATACACTGAAAAGAGGACTTGCAGATTATAAAAGTTACGATTCTCCTATTTCGTCTTCCAAATAACAAAGTAAGACAAGGGAGGTTTTCTAGAACTAAACCTAATTAGTGGCTAGACTAACTTTCAACACAAAATAAAGGACCTAACAATTAATTAAAGTTATTGAGAAATGATACAAATGAGTGGAATGCAAAATGAGGCCAACATAAATAAAAGCGAAAATTAATGTTTACAGTTTACACTCATTAATATTAATGTAAACCTAATAGAAAACTAAAGTGTGGCAGCGTCAGCACCCCTGCTTGACCCCTTTTCATTTGTCCAATTTACAGCATCAAGCAACTCACTCCTACCAAAAAGCAAGCAGAGGTCTCTTCTTTTCCTCACCAAGATCCTGTAACCAAATTATAGTCTACCAAGTTGTTAATATACATTGAAGCCTCCACAAAAAACATTCAGTTTGCTACCTCAGTCGGCTTCTGTTCATAAATATACTCATTATGAACATATTTGAACAAGGTACGTATCACCAAAGCATGCACATACCAAAACTCTTAATAGATATACAACAACAACATATGATCTTTTCTTCTTCTCAGGCTACAATCTTGTTCAAAAACTTGTCTTGTTTGCCAAAGGAAATGGAAGGAGCTAAACCTGATCTTGTTACAAAAATTACTGGTAAAAAAAAAACACAAGAAATATAAGCAGCCAGAATCACCGGTCACCTCACATGTATATATTCATTAATTTTCATTGATGCCTTCCCTGCCTCCTCAACAAATTCCCTGATTCACCAAAAAATAAAATGAACTAACATCAGAAAAATTATCATTCTAACACCCAAAGAACTCATAAATTACAAACTACACAAGTAAACATGAATGTAAATCAATTAAAAAAAAAGAACCTGTCTGGATGAGTATGCCTACACAATTCAGCAGAGTCAACAACAGAACACACCTGACACATCAAACACCCAAATAATTCCAAGTAAATGCAAAACAATAGCATTTTTTTTATAGATAACGTAAAGAACCAATTCAACAAAAAAGCTAAAGCTGTTGGATGAGACTACATTAATGGTTTTATATATCTCAACACGCCCGCTCACATGAGAGCACACTGGGCTTGAAGGGTGGACAGTCAAATCCCACCTACCTGTGCGCTTAAAAAAAAACTTTTATCCTTCTAGAAAAAAGTGACTTTTTATAAAAGTTAAAGCTATTTATAATTTTATAAAAAACCATTTCAACCCAAAAAAATATTTGCTTTTTGGATGAGGCTATATTAATGGTTTAATATATCTCAACATATACCAAGTGTCTAAAGCCCTAATGGGTCCGACTAATCCAATTTCGGGTTTAAGCCTCTCCACCCTCCCAGGAGTTGCTGCGATTCTCAGGAACCTACTATCTTTTAGGCAAGTCAAATCCCAACGCAACTATTAAATCAACAACTCTTGGGTACAATAGCATTAAGTTAAGAGTCAATGACTACAATACAACTAACTACAAGTAATCCAAACTTACAGTGTCAGAAATCTCATCCATTGTTTTCATTATTTCAGAAGCTGATGGCCTTGTAGAAATGTAACTGATGAGTTCTCCAGACCTGACATACCATCATAATAATACCCATGTTTTAAAATTGCGCAATCAATGGAAATAACAACCAGGCAATTTAAAAAAAAAAAAAAAAACAAGTGGCAAAAACATTCAATAGTTCAAACGATAGCACTATAGCTGGAAATAGAGAAAATGAAATGGTTTCGATTGAGCTGGAATCAGATTAGTTGAGTTTTCGATTAACCAACCGTGGATAAATTAATTGAAAAAGAAAAAAAGGGCATGGTGTTATTTGTGAAGTGAAATTTGGTTACCTTTGAATGGCATCATCGACGAATGATTGAAAGCCTTTTGGGGTATTTAAATGGTGAAAGCCATAGAGACCAGTGGGTAGTGAGGAGAAGGTGCGAATAGTGAGAGGGTTGAGTTTCTTGTGACGGAAAACTCTGCTCACAACGCTCCACATCGTTGCTTCTTCCTACCAGCAGATTCCAGAGGCAGCGGTAACGGCTGGTTTTTGAAAGAAGAATAATGCAAGAGACACAATCCCTTATACAAATATACAATTATGCATTATAAATAAAAAAAATTTAACAAAATAATTTGCACAATTTTTATGTTTGAGATAAAAAATTTGGGAAATGTGTCTCATTTTAAATTTTGGGAGAGATAGGAGGAAAGAGTGTAAAAATTGGGTCATGAGAGTTGGATATAAGTTATTTCATTTAAAAGCTTAATTTTCTTAAAATTGAAATGTGCTTTCTTCCACGATCAATATAAGTAAATTGGATTAGTTTTTTAAGAAATGACGTCGTTCAAAGAGGATTAGTTTTTTCCACAATCAATATAAGTAAATTGGACACATTAATTAAGTGCATCTTTGGTGTATAGTATACGATAATGTCTGATAGTATAAGATTTGATTAAATTTTAATATTATCTTGCGTTTGGTATGGTATTTTAATATAATATCATCCAATATTTTAAAAATTAATATATTAAAAAAATTATTTTAATGTATTAAAATTGAAATGATATATTAGTTCTTGAGAATTATACTTTTAATCAACATTAATACATTAATCCCTTATCACGCCTAATCCTAACCCCTTAGGATTGATTAAGTTATACATTATTTTGATGTTTAAAGGGACCTGCTGTATAAACTTATATTATACGATGGTTACACCAAAAAACTGAAAATGTCATAACGTATAGTATAAGCTTATACTATCAAGCCTTTTATAATTTTAATTTATTTTGAAATTATAATAGTCTTTATCAATATAATTTTTTAATCTCTCAACCCTAAAATAACATGTTTGGGAATGAATGTAAATAATTTATTTACGGTCGTTATATAAATATTTTTCTATTTTTAAAAATTAGTGCACCCACTTTGTTTATCCTTTAACATAAGAGAATTTCTCTCCTACTACATGAGATAAGTAATTCTCTTAATTTTTTATAGTCTATTAATCTATTTTAACTCTTCATGAGTTATAAGACTTATTTTAGTTTGAAAACTTGTATTTTTCAGTTGGTTGTAATTTTAAATAGCTTTATTAGATATAACTAGTGATTTGTATGACTGAAATTTTAAGTTTTTTGAGAAAAATTGAATACCGATCCAATCCAAACCAAATAGCTTTGGATTGAATCGAAAAAAAAAAATCAAACTAAATGAATAATTAAAGGCTTTAATGTTTCTAAAGTGAATGTAGATAAGTTATCTACATTCGCTCCCAAAACGATGTCATTTTGGTTGAAGAATTAAAAAATTATAATGAAAATGACTATTATAACCCTGAAATAAATTATAATTACAAAAATATCTTGATTTCCACCTCAAAACAACATTGTTTTGGGCTCACTGTAGATAAATTATCTATATTGATCGTAGAAAAAGCGAACTCATAATTAAATGATCAAACGAAAAGAATTTGATCAGATTATTTTTGCTTCAAAATCGATCAAATTCCCCTAAACACCCCTACATGTCGAGTTATAAGATAATCATAAGGCTGAGTTCCCAAAATAATAATATTGGAAAGTATATCAAGGACATACTATATTTAGGAGAAGAAAAAACTCTACTACATGTTGGAGAAGAAAAAACTCTTCTCTAAAAATAAAAAAATAAAATAAAAAATAAAAAAAATAAAAACTCTTTATACTTGTATTTACTTCAATTCTCAGTTAGAAAACCTCTCTCTAAGATTCTCTATGTAAAAAAGAAGTAGCTCTACCTCCTTGGGTGATTCCCAGTGGCTTTGCCACCGTGGGAGAGCTGTCTTTCTGACCTACTCGTGGGAACATCTTTCTAAGTGGTGCGCTGGACTCTTCTCTTTCATTAGCCTTTTTTTTTCTAGATATGCTTTGAAAACAATTATTGTTCATTGGTGCTATTGCTTGTATTTAATGTCTAGATCTATTTGTTAATACTTAATATCTTGAGCAAACCTGCATAAAACTTTTGTTTTTGTCCTTGCTTAAACCCAGGTTTCTTTTCTGATCTTTGGGTCTCTTTTGTCCTTGGGGTTTTCATTTTTTCACATCTAAGCATGTAGCCTTGGTCTGTTGCTTTAGCTATTTGACTCATGGGAAAATCGAAAACTAAGAAGCATCCCAAGGTACATAGAGCCAGTCCCTCTGTAGTGAGAGTGGATTCTGAAAATGTGGTGGTACAAGAGGTACCAAACACTCTCTGAGAAGCTGTCTCTACACCTACACAACAAATATTCGACAAAATGCCTCAGAAAACTCTGAATGCTGAAAATTCCACACCTGCACAACAGGTGTTCGACAAATTGCCCCATAAAACACTGAATGTTAAAAACTCTCACAGTGGTTCACGCACTCTAGTGGAGGAGGATTATGAATCTGTTGAAGAGGACTCCTCATCCATCATTGGTGAAGACATTCCTCCTCCTATTGATAACCCAAGCCATCAAGTGAAGAAAAATGATGCTACGTCCATCCCTTGGGTAAATCTTTTCAAAGATAATAGGCAGCCCTCAAAAGGTTTCTCCTTGCAATATATGCCAAGTACTATAGATGATGAAGTCTTGCTTGAAATGCAAGATGTTAATTTTCTTAAAGAGACTTGGGAGTATAGCTTAATTGGATATGTTGCTGGTCGTTTCCGAGGTAAGAAAGCTCTCCTTGAAGCTTGTGAGAAATGGCAAGTTCCTTTCTCTTATTCTGTTCATGAGAGTGGGTGGCTGGTTTTCAAATTCAAAGATGATGATAACATGAATAAGGTACTGGCAGAGGGGCCATATTTCATATTTCAATGTCCCTTAATATTGAAGATCATCCCACCATTCTTTGATTTTGGTAATGAGGGACTTAGTCGGATTCCAGTTGGGGTGAAGCTTCGAAATCTTCCTTTGGAGCTTTGGGATTTCAAGCTCTGGGTAAGATATTATCAAGAGTTGGAAAGCCACTTCGCACTGACCAGCTTACAGCCACTATGGGTTCCATTTCTTTTGCTAGAGCACTTGTTGAGATTGATGCAGCCTATGATCTCATAGATGAAGTTCGATTCAAGCTTCCTAATGGTCGCTCATGTATCCAGAAGATTGAATAAAAAAACATACCCTCTTTTTTTAGTAATTGCAAAATGATTGGTCATGTTCTTGAAAAATGTAAAACCTCAGGAGGAGGAAAAAAATCCCAACCTGAAATAGTGAGAAAGCCATTTCTGTCAGCCCCCTCTAGAAAGAGATTCATCCTCCAGGTCAGGAATTAATCTCCCAACGCGCAACAGTGATTGGAACTAATAAGAATCCTAATCTTATTTCCATTCAGGCTAAATCTGCTAAGGTTACTACATTAGACTAGAATGACAAGCAACAACAGTTATCCACTGAGTCTGATTCCAAAGTTGCATCCATTCAGCTTGCAACTACTGATGAAGGCTTTGTAACTCAAAAATCCAAGGCTCGAAACAAAGCTCATAAGTCTCAATCATTGAACAACAAAGGTGAACACCACAAAGAGGTTCAAATAGAACCAGAGGCAAGGGCAAGAAATAAACATTTGAAACGTGTCGGGGGGGGGGGGGGGGTAACTTCCCGTCAATCCAAATGATTATCTCTTCTTGGAATATCAGAGGCTTTCACTTGCCTCTGAAGCATCAAGGGATGCAACACTTTCTTCATAGTAAGTGGTGGATGTTTTGGCTATCTTAGAAACAAAGTTTGGAGCCTTTTCTCTTTCTGAGATTATGCAGAGAAAGTTCATTGATTGGGACTTTGCCCATAATTTTGATCATCATAATGCTTGTCGTATCTTGCTTTTATGGAAATCGAATAGAATGGGACTCATTGTATTAGAAGTCACTACCAAAATCATGCATTGTGCCATCAGATGCAAAGTTACAACCAAGCAATTCCAGATTTCATTTATATATGGCCTTCATTCCGTGAATGCTAGAAGACCTCTTTGGGACAATCTTATGTCTCTAGGCTCTTCCCTTGATGTCTTTTCCCTTCATTCCATGAATGCTTATGTGATGGAAGATTTCTTGAATTGTTGCTCTCCTTTGGCTCTTGAGGGTCTGAACAGTCATGGTTCCTTATTCTCTTGGGCGAATAAGAGGGTTTGGAGTAAATGAGATCGTGTTCTTTGCAACCAGCATTGGATTGATCAATTCCAGCACTCTTTTGCAAAGATTTCTTGCATTGAATCAATCTCTGATCACGCGTCTATTTTGGTGATCACTGATATGACTTTCATGAGGTAACTCTATTTAAATCCAATAATGCTATTGTTGACATGCTTCTTTTTCAGCCATTGTTTCCGAGCGTTGGCATTGTGCTTACCTTGACTGTAAAATGTACTCTGCCTGCAAGAAGCTTAAATCACTTAAGGGCCCTCTGAAAAATATTTACAAGTAAGAGTTTAGCAACATATCTTCTCGTGTAGCTCAGGCTGAGGCTGATTATAATAGTCAACTCCTCATCCTTCAGCAAAATCCAAATGATAATATCTAATTGGGTCAAGTGAATCTCTACAGAAGCCTTACCATCCAACTGAGAAAAGCATAAACAAGAACCTTGGCTCAGCTTGTTAAAAATAGGTGCCTTCTACAAGCTGACAAGTGCTCCTAGTTTTTCATGCTTTGATTAAGAGGAACATAAACATAAGATTTATTACAACCATTCAGAAATTAGATGGGAAATCCTCTTCATCCCAAATAGAAATTAGCAATGGATTTGTTAATCATTTCAAGAATATCCTTGGCTCTTATAGTCAGGCTTCAACAGCTTCCCAATCTGATTGTGATTCTGGTCCAAAAGTGGATCCTAGCTATTTTGAATCTCTGTTGGGTCCAGTTTCAAAAAAAGATATTTCGAACATTGTTGCTGGGGTGGACAATAATAAATCTCCTGGCCTTAATGGTTTCATTGCCCTCTTCTTTAAAAAGTCTTGGAATATCATTGGGGATGACATTTATGAGGCAGTCAATGAATTTTTTTCTATCTAGCAAGCTACTCAGGCAAGTCAACCATGCTCTATTGACTCTCATTCCCAAATAAGAAATGCTTCCCAGGTGAACCAGTTCAGACCAATTGCTTGCTACAATATTCTGTATAAAATCATAGCAAAACTCTTGGCTAACAGAATTGCTCCTATGCCGGAAAAAATTGTAAATAAAGCTCAATCTGCTTTCATTAAGAAAAGGAACATGATAGATAACACTTTCCTTGTCCAAGAGCTTCTTCGAAAGTATGCGCGCAAAAGAACATCCCCAAGGTTCTTGCTTTCGATTGATCTCCACAAGGCTTATGACTCAGTGTCTTGGGAATTTTTGGATTGGAAGCTCAATGTTGTGGGTTTCCCCCACTCAGTTTTGCAATTGGATTATGTAGTGTGTCACAATCACTTCCTTTAGTGTGGTGATCAATGGTTCCATCCATGGGCACTTTAAGGGCCATCGTGGGTTGAGACAAGGAGATCCCTTCTCTCTTTATCTCTTTGTGCTTTGCTTGGAATAATTTTCTAGAGATCTCAAGAGTTTAGAAGACACATATGCCTTCAAGTTTCACCCCTCTTGTCCTGCTGTTCAATTAACTCATCTTGCTTTTGCAGATGACATTATGCTTTTCTGTAGAGGAGATCTTTCATCAGTCACTGCCAAATTTGAGAAACTCCAGAATTTTTGTGTTGTCTCTGGTATAACCGTTAGCACTGAGAAATCTGCCATCTATGCAGCAGGTATTGACCCCACTGTTCTTAATGATGTCCTTTAACTTATTGGATTTAGCTCTGGTGACTTCCCTTTCCGTTACTTGAGAGTTCCCCTTATGTCATCTAGGCTAAATGTTTGTCACTATGCCCCTCTGTTTTCCCAAATTTTTGGGCTTATTCAGGGATGGAACTGCAAGACTCTTTCGTATGCTGGCAAATTGGAACTTATTCGTGCAGTTATCCAAGGGACTGTTAATTTCTGGATGGATATTTTCCCTCTACCTTGTTCTGTCCTTGATAGAATAAATGCCTATTGCAAAAACTTTTTGTGGAGCAAATTTGACTTGGGCAAAAAGAAGCCAAAAGTTGCATGGACGGAAGTCTGTTCCCTAAAGAATGAGGGTGGCTTGGGTCTATTTTGCCTTAAAGATTGGAACCAAGCTCTCCTTTCTCGTATCCTTTGGGATCTGCACTCCAAGAAGGATTCTCTTTGGGTACGTTGGGTGCACCACTTTTATTTCAGAGGCGGAACTGCTTAGGACTTCCACAACAATTGTTCCAATTCTATCCTTCTCAAGAGAATTGCAGCAATTCGTGATCTGGTCATACACAAAGAGGGACTGGTTGAAGCAGCAGTTCAAAAATTGAACTCTTAGGTTCAAAATAACCAACTCATAGCAAGCAATGCATATGACTACATCCGCACTAACAAGCCAAAGGTTCACTGGTTTTCTGTTGTTTGGAACGCAACCGTTCCCCCCAAATTTTTATTTATTCTCTGGCTTGCAACGAAAAAGAGATTGCTTACTCTAGACAATACTGATTTCCTTAAAAAGGTGTCCTCTGTCCTCTCTGCAACACTGATGCAAAGAACCATGATCATTTATTTTTCTCTTGCAGCATCTAAAGACGGATTTGGGCAACTATCTAGCTTCCATTCAATAATCACACCATCTCATTGCAGACTCACACATGGGAGAGTTGCCTCTAACCTTTTGGGAAAGCTGCGATGCTTGGCTTTAGCTACCATTGTTTACAGCATTTGGACAAGAAGGAATTTGTTGATTTTTGAGAATTTCCCCTTTTTTGTAAATGATGTAATTAACAAGATCATGTTTCTTGTTTTTGGGCACTCACACTTGATACATCTGTATTAGCCACTTGCTCTAGGTGTATTTGTTTAAGCCACTTGCTCTTGGTGTATCTGATTTATACATCTGATATTTTGTAACAGGATATGCCCCGTTTATTTTGTATATCAACACAAATTTACATTTTTCCCCCGAAAAAAAATGATGGCCATTTATGTATTAAAAAAATGGCCATTTAGTTTCTATATTAGCCCATGAGTGGTATTCAGAAAGAGAAGCCATAAGATTTGCTTGCTGGAATTCACCAGTTAAGAGCCTGTTTAAGAGATATTTTTGCTTTTCATAAACGATACTCCAGAAAAAGGGGTGATTACCAGCACTAGGAGTAAACATTGCTTTAGATGAAATTGCAGAGATAGTAATACTTTCTTGTAATAAGAGTTATATTTGGCATTGAGAAATTATCACATTGAAAGAGCAAAGTCTCATAAAATTTGATCAAATGTGATTCAATTCTATTTTTGAAGCTGAACTACAACATCAAAGCTGAATGTTTCTCCCGCCTCAAAAGTAGATTCAAGGTCTTCAAAGCTTTGCTCAACTCTCAGGTCCTTGGTAACCATCAAACGCTCCTGCAATGAATTTTTCCCGAAAATATTGGTAATAAGAGAAATAGAAAAGGAACAATTTGAAGTTTCTATATAACAAAAACAAAAATGAGGGAGGATCTTTTGAATCTAATGTAAGATTAATAAGTCTTACTTCTTATATTAGCCAATGGTTACTGTCCATCTAACAACTTATATCTATTAACTAATTATAATTTCCAAATAAACCATAGCTGTTAGATATATGGAAATAAATGACTGAAATAAGAAATAAGATTTCTTAATCTTACACTAGAGTTAAGAGATTCGACCTCCACAAAAAAATTTGAAATAAAACATGACATATAATTTACAAATTTAAAATTTAAAATTCATGGCAGCATAGATTTGGCATATATTGCATTGCATACTGTCAAACCAAACACTAATTTAAAGCTGATGGATAAATACTAAAGCTTGAATGAGTATCCATTTTTATGGTCATGCAATCAGACCTCAGCTATAAATACTAAAGCTGATGGATGTAAGACTTAAGCTTGAATGTATCGACTCTCCTTTCGAAAATGTATGCTTGTTAAGAATGGTATAGGGAACCCAAAACCCTTTACAAAGGATACATTCATCAATGCGCAAAGCGACAAACCACATCTCAACCCAAAACCTTAATGCTAAAATTGTATGGGTCTTTTTTGCACTTATATGTACTCACTTGGACCATTTCTAATCGGTGTGAAACTTCATCACTACTCACACTTAATTATTTCCAACATTCTTCCCTCAAGTGTGAAGCCCAACATCATGCTCTTACCTAATGGCAACTTTTGCAGAAGTCTTTTCTCTTCAAATATTAGGGTCACACTAGCCTTTTGCGAAGACCTTGAAATATCACCATCTCCAAATACCCGATCCAGCCGTCTTTTCTCTCCAAATACCACTGTTGAGAAAGGTACGGGGGAGCCCAAAACCCTTTACAAAAGACACATCCATCAATGGGCCAAACGACAAACCTCAATAAGTGGATCGTCACCTCATCTTCCTTTTAAACTTCTTTTCTTTCTAAAAACCTTAGTTCTTTAAGTCCATACAAGAGAACCCCATGAAGATACCAGTACGCTTTGCACTTGCATACACATGAGGATCTTGGGCATAAAAAAGTATTAGTCTACTGATCCATGTCATGGTCCTCTTGAACATGAAAGAGTTTTGCTTTGTGAGGGACTTGACCCTGAAATTTTGTTTGCATTGGTTGAGAGCTATGGCAGTTTATTATCTCAATTGTCAAGCAAAGCATAACTCTCCATGGGTATATTGGGTCCTTAAACTTTTCGAATCTTGTAGATAAATCTCCCATACATAATTTTAACAAAAACTATTCATCATATGACTTCTACTTATTGATTAATACACATGATAATCTCAAAATTATCCATATTATTTTGAAATTTTTTAATAATAATTTCAAATTGTAATTTATTTTCTTTTAAAATTATTCAATATTCTTTTTTTTGGAAATTGAAAATAAATTAAGGAGATAATTTTTAAAAAAAAATGGACAAATCAGATATTTCCATGCATATTAATCAACACATGTGATAACCGATTATAGCTTAATTTTTGGACACGAGGGTCTATTTGCAAATTTTAGAAAGCCTAAAAAGCTTTCACTGCGAACTAAAAGTTCAAGGAGGCTACTTCAAACTGAGGTAACGTTCAAGGTGTATTTATGCATTTCCCCCTTATTTATAATAGTAAGCAAGGGACATAAAGGGCCGACCCAGTTCAAATACCCACTTCGTGAGTGTCTGGGGAAGGGAATACTCTAGGCAGCCTTTCCCCTACTTTTTGTAGAGAGGCTGATTCGAACCCGCGACCTGACACACCACGGCAAGCAAGCTTACCGCTGAGCCAAGCCGGCCCTTCAGTAAGCAAGGGACATAAAATGAATTAAAACTTAGCCATGAAATTTCCTGGAAGCAACAAAATTAGGAAATACTATATTCAGCATATGCATAAAATACCTTCTCCACATATTCAGCTACAGTTGAGTTAATTATTTTCTTGATAACTTCCTTGAAAACTTTGGAAGGTCCAAGCACCTCTAATAAAATGTCTACTGGTATCTGTTAAACACAACATATAATACAACCATGAAATTGAATGGATATCCTTTATATACAAGACTTATACAGTTGAATTTGCACAGATTGAACTAAACTGTGTATTACACATAAGTTTCCTGATACTATCTATTCTGGATGAACATCAATATGGGTTTTTTCTAGTTCAGAGTGTGTGTTTCCTACTGTATTCTCCTCTATATATATACAACTGGTTTAGGTGGGTTACCTTGAACGTGGATAATGATAAGCCTCATAGTGCCATCATGGTAGGGCCCACCTCAAATACCATTATACGAGGTAACTGGCCCATAACCCGGGTAAAGTCCTTCCGGGTCAGCCCAGCCAGTTGCCCGGCTAACTATTCCCGGGTATACAAACCCGGAACACTATCATTTAATATTTGTTCTCTATCTCAATCACCATCCTTAATGCAAGAAAAATCATGTCCTAACATGGATAAAATTCTCATGCTACAAAATATCAAGGATAAATTTCATTTCCCATTTTGATGTCTTCATTGATGACATACATACAGTTGGTGGTCAAGGTTGCTGTTGTAAACTTTAACTTCCATATAAATAAAAATAGGGAAAATTAATGGCAAGGACTACTCAGAAAGATAATTTAATCGTAAAGAACATAAAAAGTTTAAATTATTAAGAAGGAACACAGTCCACATTAGACAAAAGTGCCATTATACTTTACGTAGTAGAAAAAAATACCCTCCGGAAATTTTTTTGTAAATGGTCATTACATGTCAATGAATGATTATTGTTTTCACTGAGTGGTTAATAGCTGTAAAAGAACTTATATATCAGATAAATGAAGTTAAAAAGAAATTTATGAATGACTATTGCCTTATGTTGACTGGTTATTTTTTTTTCTAAGGAGTGGCTAATAATTGTAAATGATGTTCTACATCAGATAATGGTTATTGCTTTTTATTAAGTGACTATTTGTTCCAACTGAGTGGCTAATAGTTGTATATGAAGTTCTATATTCCATTGGCTTTTGAAATCACAAAATCATATATGAAATATATCCTTCAAAGTTTGTGTAAAAAAAATATTAGGTGCTAGGTGGTATAGCTTTATGAAGTCAGCAAGCTCAGAACAGACGTTTCATAATCCTGTTGTAAACTAATATCGTTTGCAACAAATGATTTACATCATCTGCTAAAGCTTTAAAGGCCACATTGTAAATTCAAATGGGAACAGAAAATGGAAATCACCACTTTTCGGAGAATGGATAAAAGTATCAAATTATGCATCCAATAAAAGCATCACATTAAGAATAAAAGTACCGAAGAAACATGGCAAAAAAAAGCATCAAATTAGCAAGCTCTTATACCCAATTCTCATGAAAAATAAGCAGAATCCACGAGATTGGATATCACAACCAATTTTACAGCCTCCCAATAAGGGCCGACCCAGTTCAAATACTCACTTCGTGAGTGTCTGGGGAAGGGAATATTCTAGGCAGTCTTTCCCCTGCTTTTTGCAGAGAGACTGATTCGAACCCGCGACCTGATACACCACGGCAAGCAAGCTTACCGCTGAGTCAAGCCGGCCCTCCCAATAATTAATAAAATTTCCAAAAGAGTTTTTTTTTTTTTTTTCTAGAGATCCTTTGGTCACTTACTAAATGGCTATGAGTTTCATGCAACACAAGAAAACTATGCAAATAAGGAAAAGCAGGAACTCCCAAAAATGAACACAATAATCATGTCCACCTTTATATATCATTGAAAAGAAGGCAGAAGGATAAACTTGTTAGTTAGTTTGCATAGTAGTATCCATCCCACTCCTTTAATGACTGAAGGGTAAGCTCCATAATTTACTTACCCAAAGAATGATGGTTTTTAAGGACCAGATTACCTAAAGAAAATCATCCTTTTTTATCCACAACAAGCCACAAAAGGTCCCTATAATTTTCTCAATTCTATCTATAACCCTGAAAAATAAATAGTCAGCGCCTTCAACGTATAAGAACCTAATAAATGAGTCTCAAAATTGTTTTGTTTGACCTATCACATCCAGGCCTTGAGTGGCATTATATATACCTATAAATGGGAAGAAGAGACAGGAAAACCACTGGGTTTCTATCACTATCAGCATTCAAATTCTACATGCCAAAACATCACCAATAAGAGCTAACAGAAACTAAAATCAGTAAATTGATGGCTGCACAATCATTAAAGAAAAAAACTTACATCTGGCGTCTTTCCTAGCAGTCCTCAAATTGATAGAGCAGCAATTGGTCATCCATACAAAAACAGGAAAAATGTCAAAATTAATTGATGAAAGAAAAATGAAGTTACAAAGAAAAAGATGAGGAAGCTTAAAAGCAAATCTTTTGGACTCAATTGACATAAATGGAAATCTCCATCTATCATGCTTATCATTATAGATTTTTATTTATCAGTCATTATAATTATTATTGTTGATCTAGTTATGTTGCTGTTTTTGTTTTGTTATTAGTGTCATTTTTAATTGTGCACAAAAAAGACTCCTGCATGTAATATCTAGAAGTTTTATGGTTTGATAGTGAGCTATAGGAAGAGAGAAGACTTAAGTTTAAGAAATAAAGAGCTGCCTAGCATCTCTTCTCATAATATCATGATCAGTCAATCTTTTCATCAGCCTATCTATTTTTTGGTTGCTATCTTAGGAATAGATTAAGATTCATTACATTTCAAAAAATAATAAAAAATCATGTTACACAGAATTTGTAAACTATAAATTCAAAAAAGATTTTGGGCCACCTGAAAACTAAATAGAAATAAAAATTGACTGATTATAATTATCATATACAAGATATACATAAAAAATTTCTTTCTTATCTTCTTTTTATTCTCTTTTCTCTTTTGATAAGGGATATAATACTCCTATCCAAACACAATTATGCATCTAAATAACATCATTCAATGGTGTTGGAACAAATTGAACATGAGTCACCACCAAAACTCATGACAAATGTGAACAAATCAAGGGGATCAAACAATGCCAACATCGTACGAAAATTATTATGATTATGCATGCCAGGTGCTTGTGACCAGAAGTAACTGCAGCAAATACATTGTTTTTGTATAGTATACCCAATACACAAATAAAACTACAGACTACAGAGTGCTCTTCAATTCCAAATTCAAGTAAATACTTTACCTCCTTTTATTCTTCGAAATCCTGGGATCGGTTGTGCTGCTGCAACCATTTTTTTAAGGACATCATCAAAGATCCTTTGAGTTTTGTTTCCAGATACTTCTACCCTCATCTGGACAAAAGAGTTAAACAAGCGTTCAAAATTTTAAATTTATGAGCACATGGCAATCATGAATACATAATTTTAAAAGTTAAATGTGATGATGGACATCAAACAGGCCATTGCTCATTATTAGAACGTAAGTGCTGCTAAAATATTTAAAAAGAGTAACAGAAAAATTACATATGCTCCTCTCCACTCCATCTTTTTGTTAAAAGACTTATCTCATCCAAAGGCACACTTTATGTTTTTGAGAAAAATCACGATCTTGTATATGCTTATCACTGAATAATGTAAATATCAAGCATATATAACTAAATAACTAGTTATACTGCAGCTGTATTTCATGAGCAAATAGAGCTGTTCAAACAGTACTACATAAGTTCAACTTATATATTTCAAATCTAGAAGCTTTATATCTTATTTACATGCTTCCTCCCCACATTTTTGTCTGTACATGTTCTGTTTTAACTCTTACAACATGACGAATAAAACCCTGCCAAGTTAACCAAATGCATTTTTGGGCTATTCTCGCGTTAACTCTTCAAAAAAGGCACCATTCTTATTCACCAGACACCAATCCACAATTGCCTCTCTCACTTCCGAAAATGATTTTTCGAGACTACCCCATTATGTACTTGTTGAGATGTATAAAACCATTAATGTAGTCTCACCCAACAGCTTTAGCCTTTGAGTTGAATTGGTTCTTTACATGGTATCAAAGCCTCATGTCCCAGGTTCGATCCTCGTCGCCCTCCACTTTTTTTCAAGTGAAATTTCTTTGTGCGCACAGGTAGGTGTGCATTGTCCATTCTTCAAGCCCAGTGGCTCTCTTGTGAGGGGGCGTGTTGAGATATATAAAACCATTAATTTAGCCCCACCCAACAACTTAAGCTTTTGGGTTGAATTCGTTCTTTACAGTACTCCAACTACTGATGTTGCTGATGAACTCCTTCTCCTCTGAATTGGATTTATCTCCACTGTCTCCAGCTGGCCCCTACAAGCATCCCTGTCACGCCCTTCTGCTGCAGTGCCTTTACCTACCATGAATCAAGTCTCTCCCTAAAGTCTACTCATTGCTCTCAGAAAAGGTCTCATTCCAACCATAGCCCCACCCCATTTATAAATTCTGAGCTATCCTTGTTTTTCTCCTCCAAATTATGCCATTTTCCGTTCTTTGTCTATCTTCTATGGATTTTTTCCTCTTGTGCTCTTATTATTCACACTTATTTCAATTAAATATTGTATGATACCTTTAATTCTTTAACATCATTGATGTCAGCAACAGAGACAGAGAACTCCTCAAACTGAGTCGAAGAAATTTGGGCATCTACAACAAGGAAATCAAAGCCAAGGATAAATTATTAATATATAAAATTATGATTTAGGATTGAAGAATGCATACTGCCAGAAAAGAAAAACTAGCACCTGATAATACAGAAGCAGTAGGAAGACATTTAATATGTTCCCTGTAAAAAAGAAATGGCATTTCAAAATGAATCTAAATCATTCAAACAGATTCAATAAAAAATGACATGCATAGCGCTGTGAGGCAATCAAGGAATGACTGGGCCAAAACTGTCAAGATAGTGATGTTTGAGTTAGATAACAGAGAACATTGATACTATAATGAGAAGGAGAAATATTGCAATGCCCAAAGCTTTGTAGTGTCATTATGTGAGAAACTTAAATGGCTTTGTTATATTATTATACAGAATTTCTCAAACTCATCACCATGCCATTTGAGATAAAATTCAGAAAGCAGCGTGCCTTTTTAAAATATTTCTTTCACCATGTCTAAGCTTCAATGAAAGACTGAAACGTCTACAATTCCGGCTAAGCACAATAGGCTCATCTACTCTCTGCTTGTATCCGGTCATCTGCGAACAAATATTTATGTTACTAAAGAACAAGCAACAAACTACCATCACTGGCCTCTTTCAATATAGAAAGAATGCAAAAACATGAAGTTTAAAAAGAAAAGAAAAAAGAAAAAAAAAATTGAGAAAATGATTAACCTGTGGAGTTAGATTTAAGATGAAGGTTTGAGATGCCACATGCATTCTTTCTTTCAATTTTCACCAGAATATTTCTCAGATTAAAATCCAGCCTTTTTCTTTGGCCAAGAGAACAGCCTCTTTCTGTTTCTACCTGTGACATCCAAAACCCCCCAAAAAAAGAGGGTGTTCCAGAAGAATATTAAATATACACCTAGTTCTAGGAAACTATATAAGTTCTTTTCTTTGGGATAAAAATTGCACCCTGTAAACATTAAGATAACATGTCATGTAGTCATTCATACTGCTTAAACAAATCATCCATCAAACACATGCTGAACTATTTGACATAACTCCATATTCATATAATGACCCCTTTCAAAACACCATAGCAAATTGTAAACCAGCTATATTCAATAGGGAAACATAATCCACTATGTCTAGTCTAATAGCCTAGCCATATTCAACAGCCATCAACTAAACTACCTCAATCTAGATGAGAGAATCATCCCCATTGACCATTGCAATGAATAAATCTATGACACAAAATAGAAAACACCAGAAATATTCAAAGTGTCAAATAGAATATAACTGAACATAAGCAAAGCAATTTCAAATTTTTAAGCTGGGCATAGTACTTGCTGATAGCAAATGTCTTTTATAGGATCAGAATTTAGGGAAAGGTTATACTTACTACTTAATTTTCTTACTACTTGTTACTACTAAATCTTCACCATTGATTTCCGTCAAACTAACGGTTATAATTTATTGCAAATTAATAATTAATTAATAAATATGATCTCATAAATTACAACCATTAGATTGACGGAAATCAACGGTTAAGATTTGGTAGTAACAAGTAGTAAGAAAATTAAGTAGTAAGTATAACCTTTCCCCATAATTTATAACTTTAACTTATAAGTCTAAACTGCAACATAAAGCAGTAGCTATTAGGGGTGTACATGGTTTGGTTTGGTTCGGTTTTCTATACCGAACCAGAAAAGTGGTTTAGTTCGGCAAACCGAACCGGATTTAAAGTGATTTGATTGTTGAACAGTTTCAGAGAAAATGGTTCGGTTTTTAAACTGGTTGAGAAAAATATGATACAATTCAGTTTGGTTTGCAATTCGCTTCATTTGATTTTTCATACTCCTAAGAGTGAATATGGTTCAGTTCGATTCGATTCGGTTTGTAGCCCGAACCAAACCTAATTGGTAAAGTAATTTGGTTCTTCAACTGAACCGGTTAGAAAAAATGCTAGGTTCTTGAACCAGTTCAAAAAAGAAAAAAACGATTCCTTTGGTGCTGTTTGAATCAGTTTTAGTTTAGTTCGATTCATTTGGTTTTTTTCACACCCCTAATTAAAATATACAATCCAGCATAGTTCAAATCAAATACACATATTCGAGTGAAGTACTCTCAGAGTATGTAAAATAAATAAATAAAAATAGAGAAACACAAGCTGAACCCATCATAATGTTTAGCCTAGAACAGAAAAATTGAGCATCTACATCTTTTTTTGGTTCTAACCCACCAAAGTGAGATAATTTTTCTTTTCTTTTTTTCAAATTCGAAGAAAATTATAACGCTAAACGGATTTCATTGAATGTCAGAGAGTTGTTAGAGTGTGCGCTTTTGTTGCATTGGTTGTTGAAGGAAAAGCAATGGATAAGGAAGAAAGTTATCACCTGCGGATGGCTCTACTGATTACTGACTACGCCTGGTGAGACTATGCTGCTGGCGGTGGCTGGGGTGCTCGTTATCTCTGCTTGGAAAGTTGATATTTAAAGCACTCTTTGATGACTTGGTTATAACTTGATAGAAAACATGCTTATTTAGTTTGGATATCATGTTTCTTCCGTCTTTTTGCGGTAAAAAATACGGATATTTTGAAGAAGAAAAATTATTTCTATTTTGTAATATATTTTTTCTAAAATATCCTCAATTTTTTTAACAACCAAAATAATATTATTTTGAAATTACAGAAAATGATTTTATATTAAGTGACGAAAAATATTTTCTCTTAATTTATTATTGACTTTATTGTAGAATGATTTTTTATTATGATTACATTCCATGAAAGCTTTTTTCAAAAGTCTATCAACGGCACGAAAGAGGTTAGTTAGTGGTATATGCTTGATTTTATTTAAGCAAATTTTTTGTTTCAAATCTTTGTGAATGTAAAATATTTCTTTTGGGAGAGTTAGCCCCACCTGATGTAGATGTTTCTAGCTCGAACAGGATTGTCTCCGGTAAAGAATAACTGTGATTTATCAAACAAAAAAAAAAAATCTATCAACCGCTCCTTTTGAATGTAGCATTTTAGTAAAAAATACTTTAAAAAAATATTTTTTTCTCATATATTTTAGATGGGCTTCAAAAATAAAAATTAAAGCAACTGTTGTTTTCATGGCTATGTACTAGTGTTTTAGCCGGCAAAACAGACTAGGCCAGAAGGCAGACTGGGTTGAGTTTTACAACCCCAAGCCAAATTTTTAATTTTTTTTTAATATAAAACAAGTTCGAACCTGTGGGACGGGCTGACTCATTTTTTGACAAGTTGATGGCAGGGTGGGGCGGCCCGCCCACTTTGCCACCTCTAGCTACTAGCCACATGCAACTTTAAGTATAACGCCCGACCGCTTATAGGTTCAATGACTATCTCCACAAATTAACGCGAGATTTTTCAGCGTGCTTTGTCCTCACTCACATACTTTTCGAGAAAACTTTCTAGGAAGTCACCCATCGCAGAATTGCTCCAAGTCAAGCACACTTAACTATGGAGTTCTTCCAATATGACTAGCGAAAAGTAGATACATCTTATTAATATATAGTACATATTAAATCCTTTACGTCATCTTCAACTGTATAGTCCTACACATTCTCTGGAATCCTTCTCTTTCGGGTGTTGATTCAATTTATTCATGTACTCTCAAATTGAAAGATTTGGCAGAAGCCGCTCATTGTCCGTGCCTCACCTCTTTTGCACCACAATCACTCCGTGCCCTTGCCAGCCATTGGGATGTTAAATTAGGCATTGTTATTAAAATTGGATCGGACCTCTCGGTCTGACCGATTGGCCCGCAAACCCTTGTCATGGGGATGACCAATATAATAGCATTGCGGTATAAATACTTCACATGTAGCAATCAATGGAAGTCAAACCCTTGTTATGGAAATGGACATAATAGCACTTATCACTATGCTATATTGTGTTGTTTAAAATGCACCATGTAATATATTTATTATATAATTTAATGTAAATTTAACAAGTTAAACTAATGACCCATCAGTTGAATCAATAACTCATTGGATGAACTAATAACCCATTGACTTAATACCTCAACCGGATCCATCACGAATTCGAGTTTAATAACATTGAATTTTAAGTGTGCAACTTAATTTCCCCTCTTACAAGTTACCACATCCATCGTGGACGGAAAACACTCCCAAAAGATCATACTTACAACTTGTTTGTAATGCAACCTTCCCACACTTCATTTGCTTGTTGTATCATATTAATGAAATACAAACGTGATGAGAATCATCATTCAAGAATCAAAGCTATGTTTGAAAAGTAGTGAAAGAAAACCCAATGACATGCATATTCAATTTGAAAATACCAATGTTTCATCCATAATTATTCCTTCAAGTCATTGATGAATCAAGATGCGCCAGCATTCTAGCTACAGGAATAAAGTATGTTATCTATAGTAATCCAGAATGAGTTACAGAATAATAATGTCTTGCACCAATTTTCATTTGCAACTTAAGTTAAATGTTTTGAAGAACAAAATAAGCTACTAGGGATCGTTGTCTCTAATGCCAAAGGAAGCTTTCAACTTATTGGTAAGAAGTGGTAGCATATTAATGCTTTCTTGGATTGATTGGTCAGCACAAGAAACCAAATCATTCATAGCCCCAGTTTTCTGCTGGAGCTTAGCTGCCTCATACTTATCTTGACAAACCATCAGAGATCTATTCAACTTCTCCTGCACCATGTTGAAAACACTATTAGACCAAGGACGAAGGTATTAAGTATCAAAATGCTTCTAGGATATAGAACATGCTGGGGATGTCAGATACTAAATTAATACAAAAATGTGCGAATAATTCGGCCAATCAACTAGCAGAGCAAAACCTAAGCAACTCAAACTGGACTCGAGTTAACTTTGACTTGATGTCAGTTTTCATGTTGATGTAATCTTGAGTTTTTAAAATGGGGATAAGGACAGAGTTGTCATTCAAGAAAAAAAATGTAAGAGTAAAAAGCCCGCGGCAAGTAGAAAATGATAAAAGGCATTAACAACTCAAAAGCTTGATTTTCCTATGATATGGATAATGGCAGAACTTGGCCTGAAATTTGGAGGGTGGCAGGAACTTGAATCCTATTGATTGAAGCATAAAATGCATACAATAATGATGAGGTTAATATCTTTTTCCATTCTCAACAAAATAATAATCTAGGATTTTTTATTTTTTATTCTGGTTAAATAGGCTTGCCTTGACCCAGTTTGGGCCAATCAGTTTGATAGATATGAAATCATTCATGTGACTTTGTGCAACTACTTAAGTTTTTGCAATAATTGTTTCATGACGTGGTATTAAAGCCTCTATGACCATGTGGTCTAGAGTTTGATTCTTGTTGTCCCCATCCTTGTAAATTAAATTTAAATTTCAACACAAGATAGAATGCTCGTGCGAGTAGCAATGTCCATACTAAAATACTATTGCGTGAGGGGGCGTTAAAGCCATTGGTGTGTGAAGCCCAACAACTTTTTCGGATAGTTGTTTCATGAAATGACTTTTTGAGCCTAAAAAATATAGATAGGTTCAAAAAATTAGGAATGAAAAGGTTGAGCCACCTGGGTTTGGCCATTTTTGATACCTTTGTTGTTTTGGTGAAATCAAATGATGATTTCATCATTTTTGTGATATAATACCTACCTCTACCACTGTCAGAATGTTCAGTCCCATGAACGAAAGAATAGACATCTCATTGAGATTGCAAGGACTCTTCTTATCCACATGCATGTTCCTCTTCACTTCTGGACCGATGCAGTACTTGCTTCCTGTTTTCTCATCAACCGTATGCCTTCATCTGTGCTTGATAATGACATTCCTTATACCTTATTGCTTCCAAATGTTCCTCTCTATCCTCTATCCCCACATGTCTTTGGTTGTACCTGTTTTGTTCATGATCTCACTCCTGATAAGGACAAGTTAGCATCCAAAGCCTTTAAGTGTATTTTTCTTGGTTATTCTCGTCTTCAAGAGGGTTATCGTTGTTATTCTCCTAATCTTAAGCGTTACTTTATTTTCGCTGATGTCACTTTTCTTGATCAACAACCCTTTAATTCTATCCCATCTCAATTGTCACAGATTGATCATATTCTTCTTGTTCCTTTTCTTGACTTGTCTTTGCCAGCTGCAGGTACTTCTATTTCAGATGAGCAACCTATTGCTTCAGTACATGAGGACCGTCCATTTCTCACTTATCAGCGTCGTAAAACTGTGCCTCTTGTCGACTCGACTCCTGCTGACTCATCGCCCCCTGTTGTTGATTCTTCTCCTCCGGATCCTTCACCAGAGGCTCTTCCTATTGCTCAAAGAAAAGGTACATGTACTACTCGTAACCCTTATCCTCTTTATACCTTTTTGAGCTATGACCGTCTTTCTCCTCCTCATTTCATCTTTGTTTCTAGTCTTTTTTCTGCTTCTATTCCTAAGACCACAGGTGAAGCACTTTCCAATCCAGGGTGGCGCCAAGCGATGCTTGATGAGATGACTGCACTTCATTCCAATGGCACTTGGGACCTTGTTTCTGCTCCTCCAGAAAACTCTATAGTTGGTTGTCGCTGGGTTTTTACTGTGAAAGTTGGACTTTATGGCAAATATTTATCGTCTCAAGGAACGCTTAGTTGCTAATGGCACCAGTAAGTTGTTACAGTAAATAAATCCACACAAAGAAAATGGTACTGAATATTACTAAATTGACAAAGAGTCTGCATGCAAGAATTGCAGCATTACATTGGTGCCATTATCTGGACCTTGATTGAATCACAAAATGCAACAACTATGAAACTAACTACCCGCTTGACCTCTCCAAATATTCCCAGCTAGAGAGACTCCCTTGCCTCAATAGCCAACCCAGCAAAAGCTTAATACACTTTTTCATATCCCCTAACCGTTTTCCTCCTCCCTATATATAATCTCCCTTTGCGTTTTCCATACCTCCTTCCCCTTAATCCTCTCCATTCCCTGCTTGCCACGTAGCCTTCTTAATAACCAACTCTCCACCCTTTTCCATCCTTCTTTCCACTACCTCCTCTCCATTCATTGCTTGCCAAGTGGCATTCCTTATAACTAACTCTTCCTCCTTTTCCTTCCCATGTGCCACATCTCTCCTATTATTCCCTTCCTCTCTAGTAACTCTGCCTCTCCTTTGGTAAATCTTCTTATAAGGCACAATTTGGTCACAGCCCAATTGTCCTAATTGTTGTAGCCCATCAGTTGCAAAGGGTTTTACTCAAATCTTCGGCCTTGATTATAGTGACACTTTCTCTCCGGTCACTAAGATGGCATCGGTTCGCTTGTTTCTTGCTCTTGCTGTTGTTCGTCACTGGTCACTCCTTCAACTTGACATCAAAAATGTCTTTCTTCATGGTGATTTACAAGAAGTTTACATGGAGCAACCACCTGGTTTTGTTGCTCAGCGGGAGTCTGGGAAGGTGTGCCGTCTTCGCAAATCCTTATATGGTCTCAAGCAGTCTCCTTGGGCATGGTTCAATCGCTTCAGTTCTGCTGTTCGGGGGTTTGGCTTAATCCGCAGTAAAGTTGACCATTCTGTATTTTATAGGATCACATCTCCTGATAAGTGCATCTATTTTTTAGTCTATGTTGATGACATCATTGTCACCGGAAGTGATCAAGCTGGAATTCGTCAGTTAAAACAACATTTATTCAGTCAATCTCAAACAAAGGACCTTGGGAAGCTGCGTTACTTCTTGGGAATTGAGGTGGCACAATCTAGACAGGGCATTTCTATTTGTCAAAGGAAATATGCCTTAGATATCCTAGAAGATACTGGTATGTTGGGGTGTAAACCAATTGATATACCCATGGATCCCAATGTCAAGTTATTACCCGGACAGGGGGAGCTGTTGTCTGATCTTGGTCGTTATCAGAGGCTACTTGGGAAGCTCAATTATCTTACTGTGACTAGGCCAGACATTTCTTTCGCTGTTAGTACGACTAATCAGTTCCTTGATTCCCCTTGTGATTCTCAATGGGATGCTGTGAGGATCCTCCGATACATCAAAGGAGTACCAGGAAAAGGTTTGTTGTATTCGGATCAGGGAAATACAGAAATTTGTGGTTATTCAGATGTTGATCGGGCAGGATCACCCTCAAACAGGCGCTCTACTTCTAGCTATTGTGTCTTCTTTGGAGGAAACTTAATTTCTTGGAAGAGCAAGAAACAATCTGTTGTTGCTCGATCTAGTGCAGAAGCTGAGTATCGTGTAATGACAATTACTACCTGTGAGTTAATCTGGTTAAAGCAGTTGATTCAGGAGCCTTTGTGAACATAAACATCCCACAACACTCATTTGTGATAATCAAGCTGCGCTACATATATCCTCTAATTCTGTATTTCATGAGAGAACCAAACATATAGAGATTGATTGTCACTACATTCGAGAAAGGATTCAGTCAGGAGAAATCAAAAGAGCTTTTTTCAACTCTAATGATCAACTAGCGGATGTCTTCACTAAAGCTCTTCGAGGTTGAATACATTTATAACAAGTTTGGTGCTCACAATATATATGCACCAGCTTGAGGGGGAGTGTTAGATTAGGAAATATTAGATATGATTAGATTTGAATAGATTACTTCCTATCTGTAAATATTCTCCTTGGATTAGATCTGGGCTTCTCACTTAAGTCCATTAGGGTCTCTATATATTGTAACTCTTTGTATTAGTTTAATACACAACACATTATTTTATATTCAAGTGAAATAATATCAATTTTTTTTTCCTTTGAAGAAATTCTTCTTGCAAAAATGTTGAAACCCATTAGAGAGAGAAAACAAGGGTATGCAAGAGAGAGCGAGAGCTAAACAAAGGGAGACAATGAAAAAATTGCATGTTGAAGTATACATAGATTCTAGCCAACACCTGTATTTATACTAAAGCAAAGAGTATATAAATGTATATATAAGAAAAAAACCCCACTCCCTGTTATACCCGACTAGCGAGTGTGGGGTGGAAGAAATCTTTGTACGCAGCCTTACTCTTGTATAAATGCAAAGAGGTTGTTTCCTGTATTCGAACCCATAACCTTTCAGTCATGAAATAATAGTTTTACCACTGCTCCTGTTCACCCCTTTAGTATATAAGTGTATAGTTGTCAATTAATCAACCCTCAATCAAATTCCAATCAAACAGAAGAACCCGTCCCCAATTAATCACCCATGATTTTAGGATCAACACTTTCTTGAGTCATAAGACTTACCTTAATCATTTTCAATAATATTAACATTCCCCCTAACTTACAAAACTTGGTTATGTCCTCGGCAGACAGCTCAAGAAGTCTTAAACTTTGATCTTTAGTGGCCACCTCAATCTTCCCCCTACTTATCCTCAGCACATGGACAAATACATGACACAGCTCCTAAAAGTTCTGTACTTTTTTCCTTAGTGGCAAACATGAACTTCTCCCAACTGATCTTTACAACCCGGACCTCACATCATCCAACAAACCATAACTCCCAAGATAGATAAAACAATTTCTAAGGATCACAGTTACCAGAAAATTGCAAAGAACCAAATCTGGAATGCACAAAACACTTGGTGATGACTGTTGCAACAACCAACTCCCTAGGTACGCAACACCCCGTTTGCACCAACCAACTCCAAGAACAATTTTATGCCTCAGACTTAACAAAGAAAAAGGTGAAAAGTCAGAAACTATAGTGGCCTTGCGCACTAATGACCTGAAATTTGCTTGTGTGCCTTGACCTGACTTCGTTGATGCTGGTCTCAATGCAATTGGTACTATTTGCTTCAGAGTTATAGACATTAAAAAAACCCCTGTTTGCACCAATCAACTCCAAGAACAATTGTATGCCTCAGACTTAACCCAGGAAAAAAAAGTGACAAGTCAGAAACTGTAGCGGCCTTGCACACTAATGACCTGAAACTTGCTCATGTGCCTTAACCTGGACTTCTAAAGATGGTGATTTCGTCGGTGCTAGTCTCAATGCAATTGGTACTATTTGCTTCAAAGTTATAGACAGTCACAACCATAGTTGTTAGTATCGCATAATATACGATATGTATCGTGCGATACGATACGATACAAAAGCTGAGTGATACGAATCAGTTGCCTATATCAGAATTACTTGAAAAATAGAAGGAAAATATATTATCGAATTATTATTACAACTGTACAAAGGGTTCTTTATTGAAAGAGACTAACTGATCTATTGCTAAGCTCAAAAGAAGATTCTAGAATACAATAAATAATAAATAAAATAATAATTTTTTATAACACTCCCCCTCAAACTGAGGAATAGATATTTATCATTCCTAGCTTGCTAATAATTCCCTTTGTCAAAACATCAACTAATTGACGCCGAGAGGGCAAGTATGGAGTGACGATTAACCCGCTATCAAGTTTCTCTTTGATAAAATGGAGGTCGACCTCAATATGCTTAGTCCGATCAGTTGAACTGGATTATGAGCTATACAAACGGCGGACTTGTTAGCACATAGCAGCTTCATAGGCCCTTCACATTTTATTTTGAGATAATCAAGTATAATTTTTAACCATAATAGTTCATAATCCCTTGAGTCATAGCATGAAATTCAGCCTCTGGACTTGACTTGACAACCACATCCTGTTTCTTACTCCTCCACGTCACTAAGTTACTACAAAAAAACATACAATAACCAGTGGTAGATCAACGGTCAGTCACAGATCCAGCATAATTGGCATCGTATAAACTTCTAAAGAGAGATTACCATCACGCCGAAATAACAATCTTATACCTGGAGTGGCTTTAAGATACTAAAGAATTCTCTCCATTGCCTGCATGTGTTTTTCTTTTGGATAATGCATAAACTGACTGACAATACTAATAGCATAAGCTAGGTCTGGTCTAGTATGAGCTAGATATATCAGTTCCTCAACTAGTCGTTGATATTGTCCTTTATCAACTGGAGGACTCTCATTTTCATAACTCATCTTGTGATTCTGCTCAATAGGAATAATAGAGGGTTACATCCAAGCTTTCCTACTTCTTTAAAAAGATCAAGGACATATTTCCTCTGGCAGATAAAAATTCCTTTCTTTAAATTAGCTACCTCTATCCCTAGGAAAAATCTCAATCTCACAAGGTCTTTAACTTCAAATTCAGATGCTAGTCGTGCTTGTAGAATATGTCTTTCTGCAATATCATCACCCGTTATAATAATATCATCAATATACACAAAGAGCATAGTGAGCTTCCCATGTTGGGAGTGCTTAAAGAAAAGTGTGTGATTTCCTTGACTTTGTTTGTATCCTAAGGTTATCATAACCTTAATAAATCTCCCAAACCAGGCATGAGGATACTGCTTCAATTCATACAAGGCCTTATTTAACCTACAAACTTTATTTTCTTCATCCAAAGAGTCAAAGCCAGTGGGATTTCCATGTAGACCTATTCTTCTAACTCACCGTTAAGGAATAGGTTGTGGGACAACAAGGCTCTCACAGTATTCATCTTTGCAATTGGGGCAAAAATTTCTTCATAATCAATGCCATAAGTCCGAGTGTAACCCTTGGCGACTAACCAAGCCTTATATCTCTCTAGAGTACTATCAGAATTATACTTTAGGGCATAAACCCATTTGCACCCGACTGCTTTCTTTCCATTAGATTTATCAACAACCTCCCATATTTTATTTTTCTCCAAGGCATTCATCTCCTCTTGCATGGCTAAAGCCTAATTCTCATTTTTTAATGCTTCATGGACTGATTTTGGGATTGAAATAGAATTTAGTTTTAAAACGAAGCTTTTGTGTTGCACCGAAAGGTTAGTAGAAGAGATAAAATGAGATATAGAGTGTTGGGTACAAGATCTTTTTCCTTTTCTAAGGGCAATGGGTAAGTCATCAAAGGCACTAATATTAGGTTCAGAAACAAGAGGTTCAGAACTTACCAGTGGTTCAAATGATTGAGGATGCTGGTGAAGTAGTATGTGCTATTTTCTCCTGTGATATACCAAATCAGGTGTCACAATCTTCCGCATTTCCTTTGTGTTGGATGAATCAGAAACAAAAGGATTAGAAACAAGAGAAAAAGATATAGGAAGTGATATAGGAGTAGACATGGAAGATCCAAACTCAAAGAAGGAAGGTGATGGATCTGCTGAGGAGCTGCTAGAACTGCTCTCACCCTGAAGATGAGGACTTGGGAAAAAGGACTCAGATTCATAAAAGGTGACATCCATAAAAAAAAAATTTCCGACTGGCAGGATGATAACACTTGTAACCTTTCCAGAAGCATAACAAAGAAAGACACATTTAAGAGCCCTAAGATCTAACTTACTGGAATGATGTTTAAGAATATGAACAAAGACAACACACCCAAACACTCGTGGCTGAAGACTTTGCATAGTGGGAACAGAGGAAAAGAATGAAGTCATTGAGTGAATAAGACTTACATTATTAAGAAAGCTGCAGTAAGAATGGCATCTCCCCAGCAGCAATTGGGTACATGTGTTTAAAAAAGTAAGGCACGAGCAACTTTAAGAAGATAACGGTTCTTCCTCTCGGAAACCCCATATTATTGAGGGGGGTCTACACAAGTAAGTTCATGAATCATGCCCTGATCTTGAATAAATTGGGAAAGACATTGATTGACATATTCTGTACCATTGTCAGACCTTAGTTTTTTAATTTGTTTACCAAATTGGGTCTCAATCATTTTATAAAATTGAAAGAATAATTGTGGTACCTCAGACTTTTCATGCATTAAGTAAATCCATGTTACACGAGTGCAATCATCAATAAAAAAAACAAACCATTTATTACCAGAAGCATGAGGGATTTTAGAAGGACCCCAAACATCAAAATGAATAAGATCAAAAGGTTCAACACTTTTAATGGTGTACTAGAAGGAGAACACACACGATGATGTTTTGCAAATTCACAAACATCACAATGAAAAGACTCAATAGACTTAGACAAAAATAACAATGAAAATAAAGAATTAAGCAAACTAATGGAGGATGCCCCTAGCGTTGATGATGAAGCCAAATCAAAGAATCAGCAGTAGAGTGGCCATGAGTCAGCAAGAGGTGATCCTTAACACCTTCTGCGGAAGATTCTGGAACCAGATAGTACAGCTCACCACGCTCCTTAACACCCCCAATCGTCTTCTCTATGGTGAGATCCTGAAAAACACAGTGAGTAGGAAAGAAGTTTACAATGCAATTCAAATCTTTGGTAATTTTATCGATAGAAAGAATATTAGTGGAGAGTTTGGGAACATAAAGAGCATTTTGGAGAAGTAAGGAAGACTATAAGAATGTTACCAGAACCCGCAGCTGATGTGTGTGAGCCATCAGCTAGGGCTATTGTATAGGTGCCAACAATAGGGTCATAAGAAAGAAAGGAGTCAGTATAACAAGCCATATGATCAATAGCACCAGAATCGATAATCCAAGAATGCTTAAAATCAGGACAAGAAGCAAGAAAAGAATGAGTAGTAGAGCTTATACCAGTCATAGTCAAAGCACTAGTACCAGATGTTTTACTCAGAGAATCAAACATAGTCCGAATTTGCTCCAACTCATCTCGGCGGATAAAAGTAAATTCCGAAGATGCAAATTGTGTCTCATTAGGAGTAGCAATCACACCAGAGGAAACTAAATGAGCTTGACCACGCATCTTTGCCATCTTGTCCATGACATTTTGCTTTCTATGGAGGCGAAAACATAGATCCTTGATATGAACTGCCCTTCTACAATAGGAACACCAACGGTCATCTTTCTTGGATCTAGAGGATGCACCATCACTAGATTTGGTGAAGGAACCCCTTTGAGAAGAGCCATTTCTTTTTGCTGAGATCATAGCAGACCCATCAATGGGTCTAGAAACAACAATTTCCTCAGAGGATGATAGCATAGCCGACTTATCTGATGTGTTGGGGTGCATCATATCTCCCCGACGGGTCTCCTCACGCCAAACAGTATTGAAAACTGCAGAAAGGGATGGTAATGTGTCTTTGCCAAGTATCTGAACCCGAATAGGATCATATTCGGAATTCAACCCAGCAAGAAAACCAAAAACACGCTCATTTTCCACCTCCTAGGCTAAGGCAGTAGCATCCACAATACATTGCATCTTCAAACTCTGAAATTGGTCAAGCTTAGTCCATAATTCCTTCATAACACCATAATAAGCTGTCACAGATAAGGAGCCCTGTTTAGTAGAAAAGATTTTATATCGCAATTCATAAAGCGCAGCCATATCTTGTTTCAAGGAATAGGTTGAGCAGACAGTTTCCCAAATTTCCCTAGCAGAAGACAAAAACATGCAGTGACGACCCACTTCAGGATTCATCGAGTTCCATAACCAAGTCATAATAAGGGAATCCTCATTATCCCAGATAGCAAATTTAGAATCACTGGTTGCAGGAGCAAGGCCATCAAGATGAGCAATCTTATTGCGACTCTTGATGGTAGTGCGAATAAGCTGAGACCATGATAAATAATTTGACCCATCAAGTAGATAACTCTGATGTAGAGAAGGAAGATCATTAGGACCAAGCAGGGCCGCAACAGGCTGTGCAACAGTCAAATCATCATCAAAGTTGGCCATAATGGGAAAAATAGATTAAAAATAGCAACAGGAGGCACACACAAAAAAACACATAAACACACCCAAACACTTCTGACTCCGGCGATGAATAGTGCGCGATTAACAGTAACTCGATGAATAGTACACGATGAACGGTAACGTCCGTACACTGATGGATCTAGTGGGAAAAAAAATCAAACAAAGGTCCTCTCGGTCCAAAAGGTCCCCAGAAAAATTTTCTGTGGCGGCGAAAGGCAAACAAATAAGGCTCCGCTCTAAAGGCAGCAGTCGCGAAAGCAGAACTCTCAGAATCGAGAGCTCTGATACCAACTTGAAAAATGGAAGGAAGATATATTATTGAATTGTTATTACAACTGTACAAAGGGTTCTCTATTTAAAGAGACTATCTGACCTATCGGGCTAAGCCCAAAAGAAGATTCTAGAATACAACAATAAATAATAAATCAAACAATAATTATTTACAACAGAATTGTTCTTGTATCAAACCATGAATCGTCGATTCAATATCGAATCATGTATTGTATCATAATTTACGATTTGAAAATCAAACCGAAATTTGGGATTTTTAACCTGAAAAAAATTCTGAAAAGAACCCTTTTAACACAATAGTCAAGTCAGATAGTTGATTTGACAAACAGAGAAGTGACTAGCAATGTCAACAAACTAAAGGCAAGAAAAGAAAAGTGGATGACTAATTATTTTGGTAACTAAACTAGAAGAGGGAAACAACAAATTAGAAAACTCTAACCCATATAACTTAAACAATGGTTAGTTCAAATCACATTGGATGGCACTACTTTGATACCATGTTAAAATTTATTAAAGAAAGAAAATAAAAGTGTGTCGGAGTTAGGGAGCGAAAAGGAGACAATAGAAAAGGCTGAAGGCCAAAATATACAGGAACTATAGGGAAGAGTATACAATTCTATAATTGTCAATCAATCACCAAGAACCAATCCCCAATTGATCATCCGTGATTCGAGGGTCAAAGCTTTCTTTAATTCATAAGACCTTCCTTTATAATTTTATACATTCTTAGCAAATTTAAAGAAGTAATAACCAATAATAAAATAAATAAAAAGAGAGAAATAATATGATTACAGAATTACAGGGTAGGTTACCTGAAACTTTGCCATCTCATTATCAAAAGTCTGTTGCACATTAGAAAGAGGAATACTGCAATTTTCAACGCAATTGCTTATCTCTTCCTGCCTTCTGCTTCTATCAAAGCACTCATATGCACATTTAAAATAGGCTTTCTGCAATTATTCAATCAAACAATCAACTATATGGAATTGAAACTCTGCTTCTTCCACAAAAGTACTTGCTACATACTCACTCCCATTGCATGCAAAACTAATATCTATCTACTATAAATCCATTTGGTGGGAAAGAAAATATAGGACTTACGGTACAAAAAGTCTAAACCTTCACTACCAAGAAATATAAAAACCATGCTGTGTAATATTTTGCATTTATAACTTATAAGAACAAAGGAATATCATCAGTACAATCATTTGAAATAAAACCAGAAACAAAGAAATAATGTGGGACAAAAAATCAGCTAGCCAGATACAACTTTCTAGGTCCCAATTCCCATATTGTTTCTAGTCATCAAGCCATAAAACCATCGAATTTTCCAACGAAAGACAAAGTACTGCCACCATAAGTCAAAACAACCATTGAAGTACTTATGACAGAGACCAGAAAGAACCTGGAGAGTAAAATTGACATGGTCTTGGACAGGAGCAAGATTAGCTTGAGCAGCTACATTCACTTCATCGAGTTTCTGCCTCAGTCTCTGTGAAGCAATTTGCTCCTCAGCTGCTGCAAAGTGATCCATCTGATACTTACTGTCAACAATGGGCATCATTAGTTTTGAGTATGAAAATCTAGTTGATCTGGTTTGATTACATCCCAAACTATTTCATTTTCAATTGATATGGTTTCATTTCTCACAAAAATGTCAGCTTGTGTTCACATTGTTTCCTCTTTCCAAGACATTGTGAAGGAAATGGTGAAAACAAGATTTTGTTGTTTTTGTAAAGAACCAATTCAACCCAAAAGCTTAAGATGTTGGATGAGGCTACATTAATGGTTTTATATATTTCAACACACCCCCTCACACGAGAGCCCATTGGGCTTGAAGGGTGGACAATGCACAGGCCCACCTACCTGTGCGAAGAAAGAAATTCCACTAGAAATAAAGTGGGGGGCGGCAAGGTTCGAACCCGGAACATGAGGCTCTGATACCATGTAAAGAACCAATTCAACTCAAAAGCTTAAGCCGTTGGATGAGGCTACATTAATGGTTTTATATATCTCAACAGTTTTCAACGTTTCCTATGCAAATGCTTAAAAACAGGGAACAAAATGAAACAAGGAGGCATTTTTGTAGTTATTAGTGAAGACATATCAACTGAAAAAGTAAACAAAATAAATCAAACACTACCTAATTTTGCTTTTCTCATTTTTTTTCTCCAATGTCCCCATAATCTTTCCTACATGTATTTATTTATTTTTCACTCTCCTAATCACATAAATTTTTACATACAGCAATGACTAGTCCTTTTCAAAGGATGAAGCACTTTCACTGACAAAAGAAAAAAAAAAAAAAGGAAACATGCCAGTGATTGGTAAAAACAACAAAGATAGAGGGACAACATGTGACGAAAAAAATTAAAATCCGAACACAAAAATAACCCCTGAACAAGGAATCAAGCTAGATATTATTATTTATTTATTTTTTCCATTTATCTTATGTTTCAACAATGATGATTATTGATTTGGCACTATAAGGTTCCAGCAATAGATAAGATAAGAAGCTCACAAAGGTTCTAATAAATAAGAAGTTTAAAAAACAAAAAAGGGGAAGAGCAAAATCTTCACAACTGAAATACCATACAAAAACAATTTTTTTAAAGAATCACAAATACATTTTTTTTGAATTTTTTTTATTTTCCATACTAATAATAATAATAATAGAACCAGCAAATAGAAAACCAAAATTAGGGGCAAACAAGAAATCAAGGAATCCAGAATCAGAAGATAACGTTTATGAATCTTATTCTGAACTCAACAGAAAGAGACGCAATGCGACTCTCATAGAGAAATAGTTGAAGCAAAACCCACAAATGAAGAATGAAGCAAAACGTTATTCTACTCACCTTGTAATGTGTGATATCAAATTTTCTTTGAAAACTCTCAATTTTATCGTCGATATTGAACTCTGCTGCGTCTTCTGGTCCCTTTTCCCCTTCTTTACGATACCATTTGAGAGGGGTTAAGGGTTTAAGAATTTAAGGGTTTTCTAAAAAAGTAAATAAATAAATAATGGAAAAAATGTTTTTCTAAGATATAATTTTAGGGTTTTATAAGAGTTATGTTGTAGGAAAAGTGATTGTGTTATGTTATAGAGATTCGTTTTACGAGCTGAAGTTTTTTTTTGGCCCCACGATATGGTGTGTGTAGGAAAAATTTTCTGGTTATGTTAAATGATAGATGATAAACACATAATTTTATATCATTTTACATATTAATGTTGATTTTCATCCATTAATACTTAGGATTTATTGCATAAAATTTATTAATTAATTATTAATTTATAATAAAATCTAATAAATTTTAACTGTTGCTTACGAAAATTAATTATTAGAATCTAAAATGATACAAAATTATATCCTTTAAAACGAAAAACATTCCAGAAATAAAACAGTGTTGTTTTATTTTGTTTTGTTTTCCCCTGAGACTCGTTGGAAAAGATATTTTCGTCTAAAATTTGATCCAATTGAAATATTTTTCATATTGTATGTGGTAGAATTGTCTTGTATATCTTTTTTGGGTTTAAATTATCTATGTTGTAGAAGAAGTGAAATATTAAAAGTTGTGCCATTGCTCTCTTTTCTTTTTTTGTTTAAATGACAGTACCCACGTAATTTGTTTCTGGAACATATGATAAGCCATCTTATATCACGTGAAATTAACAAATCCCATCTTTTTTATGTATCCAGCACAATATTTTATGCAATAATTTCATTTATAAAAATATAATAATAATTATGTTCGTCTCTTATCGTTGTTCCATGCATATTCAATATCTCACAAGATTAAAAAAATTAAAATCATTTTATATAAATAAGATTAATTGAAATTGTAACTTATACTATTATAAAATAGTTTTAATATTGAAATGTGTAATTTTACTTACATAATTTGCATAGCTATTTAAAGTAAAACAATAATTTATCTGTTATCAAAAAAAAAAACAATAATTTATCAGTATGTGATTGATTTAATTCATAAAAATTGTTTAGACCTATTTTCCATGAGGGAGGTTATAGTTAAAACTTTTTTTTTACAACCATATCTTGTCATCGTTGATTTCCGCCAATCAACGGTTATCATTTTAGCAAATTAAACTCATTAATTAATTATTAATTTACAGTAAACGATAACCGTTTGTTCTGCCTGTGGCAGATGTGTCCAATGTAGGTTGGATGATTGATCTCGGATTCAGATATTCCTCTCTAGATAACTATAGATCAGGTATCTGGGAGGAACGTGGATCACTGACACTGACCTAGGCGTCTGCCTCCAAGGTGTGTGTGTGATATCCAATGACTATGGTTAGAAAATGTGTACCTGATTACTCCACCTACCTGCCTTATATAGCCCGGCTCTAGGGTTTGCTTAGGTTGGGCCGAGATGTGTAGTGGGCCTGAGTCCAGCCCATAAGTCCAGCCAATAACAGTTGCCCCCCAGCTCAGTAGGCTGAGTTATCAGAGTGCCGAGTTGCGTTGATTGTCTGACCTGGTACATCTCGGTTTTTGAGCCGATATGCACTATTTCGCCAGTCTTTTCATCTTGCGGCCATCCTCCACGTGTCTTGAGCCATCATAATGCGTATCGTCGATTATCTTTGCGCCGCCTTGGCATTTAATGCGATTGCGACTGTACAGATATCAATCGTTTTGTCCTGTCAGGTGCTTTTTGCTTTTACGCTTTTGCCCTTGTCTTTTCGTTTTCGCGGGTCATAACTCCTGAACTTCTCCCCTTTCCTTATTTCACTGGCATTTTCCCCCTTTCCTCATCTTTCTGCTTCTGCTGTTAGTTTACTTGCGACTTGTTGCGTTCGGCTGTGTTTCGAGGTTTCCCTGTTGAATATCAACCTTCTTCGTCAAGCATTTGGTATTACTTGCTTTGTAGGTATGTGTTTCTTGATCTTTCTTTATTTTCTTGCCTTCTATTACTGTCGTTGCCTGCGTTTCTGTGTTGTTGTTTTCTTTACTTCGCTTAGTCTGCATTCGTCCCCTATATGTTCGGTTTTCTTACCGCCACCGGTTGCGTTTGCTGTTCTTGCCTGGAAAAGTTCCCAGTATGGATGAGGGAATTCCTTACGGGTATAGGAGGGCCACTTGCCCTCGTGTTTTTGGCCGAAGTGACGAGATTTTGGCAGAGGAAGAAGCTAGAGCTGCTGAAGAGGAGGTGATTCGAGACCATGGTGCTTCTTTTAGCCCAGGACGTCGGCCGCCGGCTTCCAGGCCCGGACGTCGTCGTCTCGTTTCTGGCTCCGGACGTCGTCCACCAGTGAGGTCTCGTCCTAGTGGTCGGGGGCGGTCTCGGTCCTCTAGGCGAGGTCGGTCCCAGCTTTCTAATCGCGCCGCGGGCTATTCGTCCGCAAGCATCAACCCTTTCTTAGATAATAGACCTAGGTCTTCTTCCTTCCTTATTACTGGCCAACCAGATCCCATTACCTTGAATCGATCTTCTGTCCAGCCCATATTACCGATTTCCCCTCCTCGGAATCTGAATCCCTGCTTCAACTGCGTTTATCTTAGCGCGCAATTTATTGGGAACGGTAATGATTTCATGGCGAACCTAGTCCTAGGCAGTTGCTCTCACGACCCCGGACTTAGGACTTCAGTTCCTATGACCTCTTCAGATAGTTCTTCAAGCTCTTCACACTGTAGTTTATTTAACTCAGGTGCGTGTACTTGCTGCTTTTGTTGTTTTAATCCACCCATTTTGCTGTTCTAGGTTCTTATGGAGTCCCCTTCTGCAGAACTCAACGTGGAGACTACCTCATCCAATCACGAGCTAGAAGCCGAGGTTGCAGTGGTTGAAGAGGGTTCTGCCCCAGTGGGTACCAATCTGCGCAGGCAATTCCCCTGGGTGACAAAGGAGGTTCTTAGTTTCAGATCCTCCATGACCACTGAGGAAATATCCGGGTTACCAATTGGCAACCCGGTAGGTTTTAATACTTTCTGTCCTGCAGAGGATGAACCGGTGTGCTCGGGTCGGAACCCGCAAGAGCCTCCCTTTTTCTTTTTTTACCGAGATTTGATCACAAAGATCGGTATTCGTTTTCCTTTCTCTCCCTTCATAATATGCCTTTTAAACCATTTTCTTCTGGCTCCCACCCAAATTCATCCCAATGGATGGGCATACATTGTTGCCTTCGAGCAACTCTGCGTATCCTTGTCCTTGAATTGCTCTGTTGCCCTTTTCATGTATTTTTTCAATATTTATACCCCGCGCTCCGGATCTGAACCTCCCAAGTTGAAGGGTTGGGCCAGCATCCGGGGTCGCATTAGTAAGCCCTCCAGGAGACTGTTTTCTGTATACAGCGACTCCTTCAAAAATTTCAAAGGCGCGTACTTCAAGGTCGTGGCCGAGGTCGGTGAGAAGCCTTGGTTTGTTGGGGAAAAAGACGAGGGAAAATTCCCATTATATTGGTCCCATCAGCATTATCTTCGCAAGTCGGCTGACTACAGGCTGGCCTTGTCTGCCGAGGAAAAGCTCAGTGCCAAGACCTTGTTAGCTCATATTCGTACCCAGGGTCATATGAGTGCTGCGTCTTTGGTTGCTAAATCCTATGTTGCAAGTGATCAGCCCAGTACGCTTTTTAACATTCATTTTTTATTTACTTGCCTTTTTCATTCTGTTTTTTGTACTGATATTTCCTTGGCTGTGCTGGTAATCTTGCTTCTTTCATTTGCCAGGCTTAACAATGAACCCCAACTCAGATGATGTCCCTGATTATTGCCGGGCTCTACGGGGTAAAGGTATAGCCCGTCCCCCTCCATCGAAGAAGGCGAAGGTTGCTGCCCCTTCCCCAGGTGCGGGTTCATCCAATCCTGAGCCCCATCGTGACATATCCGTCTTGGATCTGACGCACGATGGTGAGAACTGGCTGGACGGGGAGCCAGAGGAGACTCCCTTCACTACTGGTGGCGGCACAACCCGGGCTGTGGTGTCCGTTGAGAGAGGTAGCGCCCCACCCTCCCCCCTGCCTGCTGGTTTGAGGAGGGGTTCTCTTTGGGAGATGGGAGTCACTACCGAGCTACGCGGTGTGACCCGCGCTCCTCCCTCTTTCTATGGCTCTCCCTCTCCGTCCAAAGCTGAAGCTGAAGAACTGCAGAAGGCCGAGCTATATTTGTTTAAGGCGGCTTCGCTGATGAAACCGTACTCCATCATGCTCGAGAAGTATTCCGAGGTAGTATCCGAAAAGGATACTCTGAAGAATGACAAGATAATCATGCAAAGCCAGCTTGACCAGCTACGGCAAGAGAATCAGACTTTGAAGTCTGATGCGGCCAAGCTAAGTCTTTCGCTGCGAAACTCTGAAGCCGACCTGAAGTCTATCTCGGACTGCTTTGGTTTGGAGGGTGGAAAAGATGCCATAATAAGGTTCTTCAAGGCCAAGCTATCCATGCTATCGAAGGCGGAGGCACAGCACGGGGAAATGGCCTCCCAATTCGAACAGCTGAAGGTGCAGCAAGAAGAATTGCAAGCTGATTATGATCAGAGTCAGGCTGCACTGGAAAAAGCTGTCGGTTCCGCCTTCAATAATGCTGTGAACCAAGTTAAATTTTTTAACCCTGAAGCGTCTCTCAGCCTGGATCAGTTGGACTGCTATGGCTACATCAGCGGCGGAGTATTCTACTCTTCAGCCGAGGAGCCCACTGCAGTAGATGGGGAAGGTTTTGGCCCCAGCTCGGAGGGTGAAGCTGCAGATCGGCCGTTGGATTCCGGCTGTCAGCCGAATTTGAGGGGGGATACCCCATAATTTGTAATCCGCCGTTGATATTCCGGCTTTATGTTATAAAAACATTTTTTTGCGCTAACTTGATATTAATTCAGGAATTTAGAATTAATTGTGTAGCTTACATTTGCTTTATGTGCAATATCCGCCTCGTATGTTTCGAGTTTTTGTGTCGGATTTTGAATTCGGCTGAGATAGCGTGCGAGGGCGTCCCCTTAGCACAGTCTCCCTTTTTTCATAAACGGGCCGAGGTTAGCACTCTCAACCTTGCCCTTTAGGCAAGGCGGGTTCAAACACCTCGGCCTAGTTCTTTATTTCGCGTATTTGAACTTCCAATGGGTTCGTATAGCGCGGATTCAATTTATATTCGAACTCTCAACCGAGTGTTTTCCACTTGGCGGGTTCGATTTCTTATCTCGGGTTAGAACGCTCGGCTCTTGCCTATTTGGCAGGCTGGGTTCCTATAACTCGGATTTCAATTGAGAGTTTCAGAACTTCCAATTTAACATGGGTTCGTATAGCTCGGATTCAAATTCAGAAATGAACGCTCAACCGAGTTTCTTTTTAAAACGGCGGGTTCAATTTCTTTCAACGTTGGTTCCCAGACGTCGGAATGTGTATGCATTGCATAAATTACCAAAGTCGGAACGTACAACTTGTAAATAATGAAAATGCGCAATTTATTGAATTACAAAGCCATAAAAGAAAACATCGTATTTGCTTTGCACAAGCAAGATATTTAATTTAACTGTAATACTTTTTCAACTTATCTGCATTCCATGTCCTTGCCACGTGCTTCCCTTTCAAAGTTTCTAGCACGTAAGCTCCTTTGGACAGTTTACTTTTGACTCTGAAAGGCCCTTCCCATCTTGGGGCTAATTTTCCTTGTGAAGCGTTTCGTCCCCCTATGTCCGCCCTGCGTAGGACTAACTCCTTTGTTTCAAATGACCGTGGTCTCACTTTTTTATTGAACCGGTTAGCCACCAGTTGCTTGGCCACATAGTTTCTGCAGTATGCCATAGTTCGGATCTCTTCAATCAGGTCGAGCTCAACCGCCACCTTATCATTATTGTCCTTTTCTGTTTGTGCGAGAGTTTGAACTCTTCTCCAAGATGGTTCCCCTAGTTCCACTGGGATCATGGCTTCACATCCATATGTTAGTTTGAAGGGGGATTCGCCCACAGAGGTTTGAACCGT